>VXBS01003442.1:0-71972 GCA_013400255.1 Sitta europaea | reverse complement strand
GGAGCGGAGAATCCCGGCCGGGCCCAGCGGGCCCAGCCGCCCCCGGCCCGCCGCCGCCTCCCCGAGGGGCGGGAGGCAAAGAGAGCGAGTGCGGCCTCCTGTCCTTACAGGGGCATCCGCAGAGGCGCATCCACCCTTTTCACTGGTTAAATCTTGTGTCAGTATCAGAAACTGCCCCTTTAGAGCCACACACGTGACAGACGCTGAGTTTTGATACAGAAAAACTACACTTTTTCAAAGAGACTTTGTTTACTGGATGGGATAAAAGGGAGGTGCCAAGAACATTTTAATCAAATACTTGTTACGGAAAGAATCCAAGAAAAAAAGCACTGCCCGCCCTATGCTTTTCCAAGTCAACAGACTATCTTGAAGGCTTCAGCATCTTTCTAGCTATGTGTACATGCACAAGACGTTCTTAAGCTTCCAACAAAGGATGAGGTGGAGGAGGACTAGTGGTTAGCAAGATGGGAACAGGACTGCATGTCAGACAGATCTGGGAAACAAGTTAGACTGTTCCAAAAGCTTCAATTCTGACCTTTCTTCAGAGGGGAAGAGTGCTTTCTGTAAAAACCCTCAGATCTTTAGCTTCTCAGAGAAATTTTCTTTTGCCAAGTAACACAGTCACTTACATTCCGTACATCTCTGCCAGAGGGTATGTCCTAGCCTGATGTGCTAATAAAATGGGGAGTGTAAATCTGGCTGGGATGCTCACGCCAACCTTGCGGATGTAAGAGGACGAGAGACAGGCTCTAAAAGCGTCACTGTCTGAGAGCACGCCTAAGAAGGCGCTCATGGGTGCTGCAGTGCATGTGGAAATTCTGCTTCCCAGCTGCCCCTGGGACAGGAGAAACTATATCACAATGATGTCATGCTCATCCTGAGCTTCCCTAATGTTAATCACAGCAGCATCTGCCTCAGGGGAGCATTTCTGAGAAAAAGGTGTAAAAAACATGACACTTTCCAACTCTAGTCAGAGTGGGGAGTTTCAAGCAGTGGAGCACTGATGCTGTGTCCCCTGGGGCCTGAACCAGCTTCTCTTCTAGGTGTCTGACTGTCAAATGTGTTGTGGTGCGTGTTTTTCCTCTCTTTCATTTACTTTATTGAGGACGGCATCGGTTACAGCTGTTTAAAAAATATCTGAGCAGGTTATTATGGGAAAGGACAGAAAAGTTCTTGCTGCCCAAATGCAAAACTCAGATGGTTTTCTTTGCAAGGGTGAAGATCATTAGTGTTTTTTCTTCCTGGGCTGTTTCTGGGGAGGGGAGGCATCTTTGGTGTGAGAGAGCTAGCAGAATGGGCAGTTGGGGATTTTAAAGAGCTGACTGCAGCTCTGGCACTGATTCCCTCTGAAACTTAGCTAAAAATTTCAAACTGGAGTCTCTGAAAGGTCAATAATAATAAGTAATAGGACTGGCCAGAAAACAAGAATTCTGTTTTGTGCAAAATGTTGTGGTTTTTTTTTTTCATTCCAGTGCAGAAAGAATATGAGATCTTTCTTTCTTTTTTTTTTTTCCTTTTTCGAGGGAGAGAGGAAAAAATAAAACAATAGGCATATTAAAAAGAAGCTTAGTAGTCTCGTAGGGTAGGGCAATGGTTCAGATGAGGAAATTGACCTGACATCTCCCCATCCAAGGTGAGATGGGGGAATCTTGGCTTTACAAAGGAGGTTTTCCCACAGAGTAAATCTATCCCAGAGAATAAAAATTTTCTTGAAAACCTTTTAATTGAAACATTTGTGTTTCTTTTAAAAGTTTTAATACTATGATTTTATTTTTCTTATTTAGAAAGAGATTTGGGACATTTCTTGATTATTTCTAATAACCCCTTGAAAATGTATTTTTATTATTTATAACAAATGCCAGATGCAGAGACAGTCCTTCATCTCACAGACACGATCCAAATGCTTGTTGAAATTAGGGGAGATACAGAATGGCAGTACTGACTATTTTTACATTTTTCATATAAGATTGTTAAATATTCTGGT
The DNA here is from genome assembly GCA_013400255.1 of Sitta europaea. NCBI lineage: Eukaryota > Metazoa > Chordata > Aves > Passeriformes > Sittidae > Sitta > Sitta europaea. The sequence goes on along the minus strand of VXBS01003442.1, from coordinate 69,988 downwards.
TGTGTCTTGCTTCAGACAGGTGCATTAGAAATACAGGTCTTCTGACTGCATCTCTGACTTGATCTCTGCCACCTCTAAAATGTTGATGGTTATACAAGAATCTTTTCCCAGCTGACAGAGATGTTGATAAGTTCATTTAAATCTGCACAGCTCTTTGAATATAAATATGAATATGCAGCCTTAATACACAGTTTTGAATACTTCACCTCAGATAACTTCTATGGACAAGATAGAGGTGTAATCAAAGATACTGACATGCAAAAATATCAGAGGAGCACTCCAAACTGTCCAGAACAACCCAACCCAGACAAAGGTCTGGTTGACCGACCAGCTAATGGCTGTTCTCAGTTTTGGACATGGTACAACACAAAGTTGGTTTGAAACAGCCTTTTTTCCCTCTTTTTTTCCCCTAAAAAATTTTACCCAATTTTTTTCTTCATGTGAAAGCTTTGGAGGGTTCTTCTAGGTATAGTGAGTCATTATGAAGTACAATGGAGATGAGGTGCAGCTGCAGCTACTACTTTGTTGTAGCTAATATCAAGTGCATAAGTGGTACTACAGGAGATGAGATTGCAATTGCAGGAAACAGACTTCTCTGCAAAGCACTGCAGAGATTAGAGTGACAATGCAGCCTGTGAACTTGTAAAGTCATTTCAAAATTCAGCTGGGGCTTTCCAAAGCAAAATAAAATTTCTGTAGGTAGGGTAGATTTAGCACCTATTCTTGCACATCTGTGAGTCTCCTTAACTACCACTGAAAACAATTCAACTCAAAAATAAATTAGCAGACTCTTGGTATATAATAGGTCTATGCTGACTAATTCTCAGATCACAATATTTTTAGCCTAGCAGAAAAAAGTCCTTGACAGGCCTGTCAATTCCCTTTGTAGGGAGTTTGAGATACAACTTCGTACTTTTGTAATATAGCAGAGAACCTAGTGAGTTAATCCTTAAGAAACAACCTCCAAAGTAGCTTAAATGAGTTGAAGTGGGGAGATGGAGTTGAATGAGTCAAAATTGGGTTTATATGGAAAGGCAACTAAAAATGAGAATCTGTGGTTTTCCCACATGAAAGGCAGCATGCTCTGAGCTGCTTTACTTGGTGATTTCAGATATGGCTTACAGGACACAGGATTTACTCTCAGATCTTCTTGAGGAGGCCCAATGTGTGTTTTTCCCAAAATGAGCATTTCCACAGCTGCTTGGGGGCAGGCCTTGGTTCAGCCCTCCCTGTAGACCTGAGAACAGAAACATGCATCTTTTCTTTTGCTGGTGAAGAAGACAACCATAGATAAAATTAAGTGAATATGATTAGTCCATAACATAAAAGGTTTTGGGAAAAAATTAATGCCCATCTTCTACATTTGAAAATTCCTTGACATTTTATGGTATTGCAGAAGCAGAAGTAGCTGGTCCATGACACAGGACTCACAATTATGCTGTTGAATAAGGGAATCACATAGAATAATACCTGGACCACAAGCAATAATTGTTATGTTAATACAGTGCTACACTGAATTCATCCTATTTAGCAGCTGAAGCTGGTCTAGCTGGTATTTAGACTGTGCTGCTATGTTAGGTTTAGGTGCACATCATGATTACAGCTTTCATATAGATTATCATTGTCTCAGAAATCTAACAAACAGAGGATTTGAACTGTTAATGCAACAAGAAATAAGCCAAAGAGCTAGGGAAAATTACCACATTTAAGGCAAGTCCTCCCCAAAATACCTATTTTAAGCCCTGGATCTGTATTGCCATATGGAATGTGTGTGTAACTGGGAGACTGGGAGGGAGTTACAGGGGATGGGTGGCCTCAGGCAAAGTGCTCTCACAAAGCACTTGTGACATTATTCTTGCTGCCTCACTCATAAATATGGTCAGCAATGTCAGACAAATAAATACATGTATCCATGTAATAGTAGAGCTATGCCTCGGGACATATCTTACAGGTTTGACAAAGCACTCAGAAATAAACAAAAAAATATACCACAATCCTTTTCATAAACATAGGAAAGTAACTGAAAGTACTTTGCAGGGGTAGGGATCTATTGAAGGAGAATGCTTACCCCAGGAAACAGAAGATTTGGCTGTTGTTACAGATCCTCTTTCCCAAGATTAAAAATAACACAGAGGAAGAGTTTGTGGAACCAGCTCCCGAGACATCAGGTTTTCGGAATTTGGAATAAAAAAATGATTCTTTTGGCCCATGTTTGGTGAAAACAGTGGAAAGACTAGATTTATTTGAAAGAGAAATTAAAAAAACATGAGGAGTAATAAAAAATAGTACTGACTATGACAGTAGAACAATTTATAATTGGGGGTCAAGTATCCTATTAGTTTGGGGCTATTTCTCTTTAAATAGAAGACCAGTCACAAAGGATTCCTGAGAGATGATATAATCTGAAACTATATTGGAAAAAAGTTTGCTCCTCTCTTAAATTACCAGGGCCTTTTGTATCCTAGTAAAATACTTTGTTACTTGATCTGGCTCTAGAGAAACAGTGATTCCATAACAAACCTTTCCCAGGCCTTTAATTATTTCCTTTATTGTATCCTGAAAAAGGACCAGGTCACTTTTGAAGGCCACAGAAAGAGTGTGATTTTTTTTTTCCTGGGCAAACTAACAAAAACAAAGGAATGTGTCTTTATATCACAATACCAAATTGAAGTTAGGTTGCTATGTAGCAAGAGTGCAATAATTCTGCTCCCAGAAACGTCTCAGATTATATTTCAAAGAATCATCTGACAATCTTCCAGTGCATCTCTTAAAAACAGCCCTACCCCAACACAAATATGAATCTTCTTTTCCACTATAAAAGTAAGGAGGGCTTTCAAATGAGAACCCTTGTGGCTTGTGAATCATTGAGGTGCTTCGATAAAGGCCCTGACATTGAAGTTTCAGTGATGGACCCACTTGTGCATCACAGCACAGGTTCATGCTTCCAACTGAGGGGAGACCTCACTGCAGTTACAACTTCCTCCTAAGGGGAAGAGGAGGGGCAGGCACTGATGTCTTGTCCTTGGTGACCAGTGACAGGGCCTGAGGGAATAGCCTGAAGTTGTGTCAGGCAGGCTTAGTTTGGATTTTAACAAAAGGCTCTTCACTCAGAGGGTGGTTGAGTATTGAACAGGTTCCCCAGGGCAGTGGTCACAGCATCAAGCCTGAGTTCAAGGAGCACTTGGACAATGCTCTCAGGCACATGATGTGACTCTTGGGAATGGTGCTGTGTGGAGCCAGGAATTGGATTCAATGATCCTTTTATATCTCTTCCAACTCAGCATTTCCTGTGATTCTGAGAAATAGCTGACAGCACTTGACCAGTTCCCCCTGTAATAGCCCATTACATATATTGTCCCCCTGAAATCTCCCTGCTGACACGGGCACTCAACACAGAGCAGCCAGTGAAAACTAGAAAGATGTGCAAAGGTGTTTGTCACCTTGAACAACAAACAGGAAACTCAGGGCCCTCCTGTTTGTAATTTTACTGAGATTTTTTTGTAACAGAAAACTAGAACTTAATTCACATCTCAATTGCTAATTTTTCCTTCCTGCCTTCCTCCCTCCCTTCTTCTTTTCTTCTTTTCTTCTTTTCTTCTTTTCTTCTTTTCTTCCTTTCTTCCTTTCTCTGCTAATTCCTTCCTTGATAGCTAACTAAAAAAAAAAAAAGCATTTTCTTATCTACAAGATATGATTTCTGTGTGTGCAGGTCACAATTTACTTTCCCAAGAAGAAAAGGTAAAAATAAAACCCACAAGCCATTCCACAGTCTCATTAAATATATAAAACTATAACCATCTTCCTTATGACTAACACTCTATTCCTCTATCACTGCCTTATATTTCAGGGCATTCAAAAACTGTTGTTTATAGAAAAACCCTGAGTAATACGTGGTCCCTGATTGACTGCATGAGTAGAATTCAATCATGGTCTTATACTGACAGGAGAAACCACCAGGGTACAACTTGAGGCTTTATGAATGACAGAAAAAATTGAATCCAAGATTGAATAATAACCCCGTTATTTAATCTGAGAATATATTTTGCTATTTATAGCATATAGAATATTTGTATAGATTTTTTTTCTGGTGAAAAATGACAAATCAGAGCAACAAAACAATCACTTTTAATTTCAAATCAAAAATATGTGCCATAAGTAGAGAAAGAAGGATTAGTGTGCACATGATGCAAGGTTATTGGGGTATAACTAGGAGGGCCAAGGATGATTTACAAGGAAATCAAAGGGAAAATTTAACTGGAAAACAAACACTTTCTGTGAAAGATATTAGATGACCAACTACTATAACTAGTCTTAAAACCATAGTAACAAAACCCAAACAGAAAGACAGATTTCACCAATGGCTTCTCCCTCCCAAAACACCTCAGGTCTGTTTTGCTTTCAAGAGTCTTGTTTATGTAGTTTTCAGTGGCAGTACCCTTCAATGTCTCCTGTACTTGTTGCTCTGGGAGTACTTGCAAGTCTGGTTATGCCAACAGGTCTGTCATTTCAAGGGAAAGCCAACGAAGCACAGGTATGACAGGCAGAAACTCTTGCAGGCTTCTGACAACATGAATTCATATGTATTTTTTTCTTTGTTTCTTTCAGAGTGTTTTATGGTGGGAAAAAAAAATAAAAGGAGTCAAATGGTCATTGCTGATTATTACTGGATAATTGTGAGCACTTTTATAGTCAGTGGTGATTCTTGGTTATTGATTCTCAGCCATGTGAAGCCTGATTCTTCAATGGACCAATTTAAACTTGGTGGCTTTGCAATCTGTTTACCTGATCCTGCTCTCCCACCATCTCTTCAATACTTTGAGCCTCATTTCCTATATAACAGTTAATAAAAACACACTGGCAAGAAACTCTTTTTCCAAATTTATGAAACTGTTGTCTTGCTGTTATTTCAGGTTTCTTTTCTTTTTCTTTTTCTTCTTTTTTTTCTCCCAAGTTTTGCTTGTCTGTCAAACTCATCGAGTACAAACATTTTTGAATTTTAGAAACCTAAGTTCATACAAGCAATTGGAAGAACAGGCCCATAATTTCCAACTCCAGCGGGAAGCTATCTTGGAACACAACAGCAAAAAGAAATCCTCAGGTGAAAGAAGAAACCTAGTCAAAATAAAGTCACAGGTCATTGATTGAACATGTAGATATGATTACTTCTAATAAGCAATGAGGGAAGACAATTAGAAGAAACTGTGTACATTTCTGGAGCCTATCTGAGTAGTAATTTTTAGAGTGATGAAGTTTTATAGAAGATCCAGCTTAAAGAAATAAACACAAATATTATGAGGGCCTATTCTTTAAGCTGTCTTTTAGACATGTGCTTAAAGTTGCATCACTGGAATTTAACTAGCGAAGGAGCTGAAGGGCTCCCTGATGACTGTTTTTACTCCTTCCATGCCACCCTGAACAACTGCATCTTTCTGAGTGGGAGAGTTGCTCTCACAGAAAGCCCCACCAACCTTATTAGCAGGTGATGTGTTTATTGCTCTGATCTGGAAAGCTGAAAAAACAAGTGTGGTCCAGTGTTTCCCTTGACAGTGCCTGGTTGGGAATACTGGCATTATTCATTTGTAACCTGCCAGGCTAACATCAGTGCTCTTCTCAGTCCTTGAAGTAGCTTCTCAGTCACCTCTGCTGATGCCTTGGGATTTTAGCCTTTATATTTTTCAAATCCTGTACTGCATTAGTGTATAACTCCTAACTTGATATAGAATGTTAGTTAACATTTTAGTCAGACAAAACAATCCTTCCAGCCCTGAGATTCAAGGACACCCTACAGCTTCAGGCTCCCAAAAAAGTATAAACAAAAGTGAATTGGGGGGGACCAAACTGGGGGTGTAAGACTTCATTACCTGAAGCTGTAAGTGGAGGAGGCCTTAATGAGGTAGGAAGTGTTAAGGCTCATTCTGTATTATCTATACTCAGGAAAGCTAAGGGATGTTCTTTCCCACCTAATTTCTGTCTTTGCTATATGCAGCTTCTCATCCCCAGTCCCTGCTCTGCAGCAGGTAGTGATGAGGTGTTTCCCTGCCTGCAGGCAGTTAAGGATACATTTCCTCTGGCAGAAAGAGGCAACAAAAGCATTTCCTATCTGCTCTCTTCTGCTCCCCATTCGCAGCTTCTTGCCCTGACAGTGGGGCTGGCCTGGGGAACCATGTTGTAATCAAAATAACAATAACAATCCAGGTTAAAAAAAAAATACCAACACATCTTTTCCAGGAGAAGGTAATTTTTGTTTTCAGTCTAAAACACGCATATTTGCCTCTTCAGGTAAGGGCTGGAAAACAGGATGCAAAAATGAACAGTTGCACGTAGAGGGGAGCAGGAAAAATGTGGTTTCACTGCCAAAGGAAGCGTATCATGCATCAGCTTGGCTACTGAAATTAGACAGAGCAAGTCCTTGCACTGTGCTCGCCAGGTCTGACTCAAGCACAAACAAAGGCAGCAGCCCTGGCTCTCCATGGTCTAGGCTCTATTTTCATATTCCTGAAAAATAAATAACAGAAAACATGCTTCCTGCAGAAGGTAGCGAAGGACTTTTCCACACATCATTGCACATTGTCATACAATCTTCATGTCCAAGGAAAATTATTCCTCAAATTATTATTCTTTTTTCAATATGTGAAATATATCTAGCATATCCATAGGTGGGCACAGGAATAAGGAAGTATGTTCCTATTTGTGAATTACCCTGAGATCCTGTCACACTCTTTGTCATATATAAAGTAAAAGCTTGGACATTCCATTTAAAGCTCTGAGTTTATTCATTGGCATAATTCCCCTCCTGCTTGGCAGGACCAGGATTTCACCCATAGCATTGCTAATACCCAATTAATCAGCTGATACAAAGTCAACAAATGCAGAACTTTCTGAGCACAGGAAAGCAAAAAGCCACAAGAATAAAAATTTATAGTGGTCAAGCTCTCTGTGGAGCAGACCAGGAGGGTCACTCCATTCCCCATTGCAATTAGGATCATGTCACTGTTCCCTGTCAAAGGAATGGACCTTGCCATGGCTTTTTCATTTCACAGAGCTGTTCCTGGGGATGCAGGAGCTGCTAACAGGCTTTGCTCCAGGTGTTCTCTCCTATTAAGCTGGTCTTAATCTCTGCTCTCTGTCTTGAGTTAAACAGGCAGCTGCAAACTAGAAGAAAGGAAGTGGTTACTCCAATGCCTATGGGAAAGGCATTGATGTTGCAAGAGAGCTTATCAACAACTTCTATATGTACAAAATTCATGGAATGGCTCCCTCCCTGGGGGCCAGCAAAAGTGAGTTCCCACTTCTGCTGCTTCTGAGACTGACTCTGTGCAGAGACTTCTGCTGATGCTGTAATGTCAGCCTGCAGTATGGTAGCTTTTAGGAAATGTGTATGTTGATAAAATCCTCAGTGGAACTACAACAAAAAGACATTTGTTCTACAAATGGCATAGGCCACTTTCTTATTTCAATTCCACCTTCCAGGACAACTATAAGATCAGGGGTGGGGAGATATTTCTGCACTAACTCCCTCAAATTGGGACATTTGCAAAGTGGCGCAGCCCTACCAGTGCTAACAACTGTGTCTGCCACCAGTTTATACACTCTCACAAGCTCATAAGCAATTCAGCATTTTGAGTAGCAGTAAAAGAGAGAGAAAAAAGCTATCTGCCTTCTCTCAGGTCTTGAATAATTGTTGATGCTTTTAACTATTTTTTTCCACCACAGTTAAGTTTTCTGGGGGCACTTAAGAGCTCTAGCTGAATATTGAAATATGCAACACTACATTTTCCCTGGAGCAGTGCTGGAGGTAGCCTTTCTGTTTTCAGATGAGAAGCTTGACCACCTCTGCCCCTCATGGTGAGAGGACTCAGGAGCTGCAGGTTCAGCTTCTCAGTCCAATTAGAAGCTCTTTGTGTGCTCCTGGCATGGGGGCTACACACTCTGCCTGCCAGGCTCTCACATTAGTGAGAAACACTCCTGACTTCTAGTCGTACAAGTTTTGAGGGGAACATCTGCATCCCTCAACACAGATGGGTGAGAAATCTTTTATGGATGGGGACAGATTTGCTCCCTAGTAGCAGAGCAGGGACTGTTCTTGTTTCCCACTACCTTTAGCAGCAGACTCTTGGATGCCCAGTGGTTTTAACTTCAGGAAATATTGTGACACATGTAGACTTCATTGTCTCCAAGGGGAGGGATGGGCAGTTAAGTGCAGTTTACAGGAAATGAATTTTGGGCTCAGACCTCCAGAATCAAATAGTGTGATGGTTATGCACTTAAGCTATTGTGTGGCTCTGGCCTTTCTGTGCATTTGCATATAAAAACATGCCAGTCAACAACACAGCTGGTCCTAGGACCACTAGAGATGTGCCTGTGGTTTCTCTGACCTCAGCACAGTCATAAGGGTTTGACCAAAGCCAGCGGGAATTGTGCAGGTCAGATCATAGGAGACCCAGAACTTTCCAGATGGTATTCCAAAGTTATCCCAGAGAGATAACTGATCAGTCACATTTTTGGCACACAAGACAGAAGATACAAGACTTCTTCAATGTAAAGGAATATGTCTGCAGATGAATTCAGGCAGAGTGCTGTTGGACAATCTCACTGGCCTCTCTTTTGATGGTGAATCACAACTGACCTGCTAAAATTTCTTTCTGAAGTGGTAAAGGGCAGGTGACAAGTGCACAGGTGATTGCTGACCCAGCAGGGAAGGTGGTATGTTTTTTCTGGTGCAAGGCTGGCCCCTGTGACTGTCAAGGTGTGGGGGAAAGGACAAGGGGGATATTTCAGCTGGCAGCCAGCCACCCCTTCACCCAGCACATCACATCACATCCTGCAGGGGAGGTGGGCACAGCAGGAGGGGTAGCAGGGCCATGGCAAGTTTGCTGTTACCACAAATTTTGCTGTTGCTTTAATCACTTTCCTGTGCCTTCCTCTCCTCTCTGTTTGGCTTATGGCAAGATATTCATTGTCAGTGAAGAAATACAAACACATGTTTGAAGGATGCACATTTGCATTAGCAACCAGCCCACTACAACTATACCAGCTCTTATCCAAAAATTGATATACTAACTGCAGTTTATTAGGGTCATCTGTGTTATACATTGAGTCTGTCAGGGTTGGGTGCACACAGAGATAAAAACTGAATTATGAGACAGCTTTCCTAGAACAAACTGTATGAGGAAGGAATATGGAAACCTTATTGTGTTAATATGTCTTCCATCTCCTCTGTTCTAAAGGACCCCGTATGAAATAAATTTATTGCAAAAAAATTACTATGATTTTTTAGTTCCAGAGTCCTTTAGTAGGAAAAAAAGTCACACCATATTTGTTCAATATAGCAGTATTTTCTCATGGATGAAATTTTGCCATTCTAGAAGTCAACATGAATTTCCAAAAGGAAAACTACTGATTTCAGTAGGACTAAGTTTTCACTCTAGGAGTTGTTTCATTTATCCCACAATATACACATATTTAAATATTTAAAAGCATGGTAGAATTTTATTCTTTGAAATTTAATTAGAACCTTCTAAGACAGACAGTTCAGTGAAATACCTAATCCACCAAAATATTCTAAACCCATGTGCTTTTCAAATCACCCTAAAAAGGGTCAGCTTTGCATACAGTTTCCATCATATTTGGACTCTAAAATGTTTCTTAATTTGTGCTCTTTGGCTTGTCTCCAGCAGCTGGAGCCTTCAGTATTGTATTGATGCCATCCTCAAGACATCCAGTGCTTTGTTCTCCACAGGGATAGCTGTGGTCTGAAGTTACAGGTCCATGTTGTTTCAAGTACACATTACTATGCCAAGGTACAGGAAACTATTCCATAATTCTACCAACAGTTTCAGGGAGGCAGACTGTATCTTGTGTCCAAATGCAAAATTCTATGTTCATTGCTATAAATAATCCTTGAACTTGCTTTAGCTCTACTTTGGGAAACACATTTTTGTTGATTTTATCTACTAAAGGTATTTGGCATTGTCTAAGCATGCAGAATTGGCTAGTCTATAATAGCAGTTCTGCTTGGGCACTTCCATTAATTTAACAATAGAAGGATAACTCCTTTATTCTCTCATAGGATAAGACTAACTTACAGGATACAGCTACTTACCTTGCAAGATAAATACAACTTCATTAAAAACAATGAATATTCAGTGTGCAAAGGTGGAGCTAATTATTTTTATTTTGGTAGAGAGAGTTTCCCTGAAGAGCTGGAAAGTGCTATGCCAGCCAGCTTTGGGAAGGGAGTGATGTGGAGGAAAGCTGGGGTGATATTCTTGACTGTAACTGAAGACATGAACCCCGAGGAGCTCATCAGGGCAATCCTATTCCTTCTCTTTGGACCCACTTCTCCATGCTCTTCCCTGTGTCATTTCCAGTTATAAAGCTCAGCCTGTTTATGTAACACTTTTTGCAGGGGCTTTTTACTGGACCCATCCCAGCTCATTCTCCAAGTGTATTTGCTGAGGATGTGAGCTCACTGGCTGCATTGTGTGAAGGTTTAGGTGCCTCATCACTGAGTCCAGCCCAGTGCCATTTCACATGCAGCTGATGCTGGTTTAACATCAGATGGCTCTCCTTTAATATCCTGAAGCTCTGCCCCCAGTGCCTTTCGGGAACCTGTTCCTCAGTATTCCATCTGAGCATCTGCAAACCTGTCCTCTTGCAGAAAGCCTAATAAAGTGTAAAACAGAAAAGAAAAAGAAATCCAGACAAGTTTTTCTGCTTCAACACTAAGAGAGGATTGCCCTTCCCTCTAGCTAAAGAATTGAGCAAAAATGAGCATTTTTTTTCTTTTCTGATAGATTGAGAGATCAAAAGAATGACTAATTGACCAAGCCTGAGTGGGTCTAATTGACTTCAGCCCTAGAGTGACTCACTGTTCTGCACCTGTTTCGAAGAGCTTATTCACAGCTTGATCCAAAGCTCTCTATTGACTTTTGGCTTTATTAGGACGCACAATTGCAAATGAAAAGGAGCATTTTTTGATAATTTTAGTGAATTTGATTGCAGTGCCTGGGCCCTTTGATAGTGTTTTAAATAATTTCTTAAACTTCCCAGTGAAACATTATAAAGCATTATTGAGTACATCTGAGTACTAGGAAGACAATGAAGAATATGCTGTAGGCCATATGTAGAATAAGGATATCACACAGAACAAGGCTACTTTGAAGTAAAGAAATGTCTAAAATTCCCATTTTACTTTTTTTGTTCTTTTTTACGCAATGTGGAGAAACAGCTGCATTCCATTCTCTGCTTCAGAAGTGTTCCGTTTTCAGTAGTCAAATAATTTTATCAACCTTTTGTATTTTAATATTTCTAGACTTGTAGCTGAAATGAGTAATTATTTTGGTGTCATGATGATTTCATAGGATGTCCTGATGGCCTGAGAGCTTTCATCAACCATTCCTTCTCTTAACCTTATTCCACATGACGCATCCCAGCCTGTGGATTCTCAGTACACAGAGAGATTTTTGAGTCCAACCTCACAATAAGTGTGTGACTGATTTTGGGGAAAATTTCATACTTGTTTGTCTTCCATCATTCACTCGAACTGCTCTTCTCTCCTCCAGGTTCTGGGTTCAACAGGAAGTCTGTGGCATCCCTTAAGTTGACAGTGTGCCTCAGGCAAGGAGTCCTCCCCTCCTCTCCACTAGCATACCACAGTCCCACAAGGTCTCAAGGCTTCCATTTCCTGCTGAATGAAGGGCAAGAGAGTCTTAATCTTCCAGGACAGTCTTGTCTGAGAAAGATGCTCTTTATACCACTGAAATTCTTTGTAAATTCCACACTTACAATTCTATCAAGTCCCTGCATGTATGGGGTTCCCTTTCCCTTTCCCTTTCCCTTTCCCTTTCCCTTTCCCTTTCCCTTTCCCTTTCTCCTCCTGTCTCCTCCCCTTCTTATATTTTTATTTTCCTCTTATTTTTGTTTCTCTTTTCCACCTTCTTTGTTTTTTCTATCACTGCAGTATTTTAACACTTACGTGCACTCACAGAAAACCAAGTCATGGGCTGATCTTCAAGATTCTGTGAGAACTGACAGATTTGGTCAAGGGTGAGATTTTGCAAATGCTGTTAAAAACACAGCTTTTCATGTGGCAACATGTTCTTTTATACTGGAACACATCCTAAATTTTCACACATGTGCAGGAAGTGAAATCACACCTTTTTTATGGCAGAAACAGCTTAGCACAGTGAAATGACAGCTTTTGCCTATAAAAAAATGCCTTTAGATTTTGTGGAAACCAGTGAATTACTTGAGGCAAAACCACAAAGTGTTTCATCAGCAGCACAATGGATTTTAATACAGCTCTTCCTTGAAAAGAGCTTGAGGAAGGCAGAGATCAGGAGACACCACCACCAGGTATTTTGGCCTCACAGCCCAAACATGCTGTACAAGGTTTGAGTGCTTTTGCAAAAGACTTTAATGGTGTCTTCTAAGTCTTCCTTTTCCCTCCTTCCTCATCTTCAAAGTCTATTATTTCCTCTCCTTTGATCCCAAAATTTCATCCCATGGTATTTTTAGCTCTCCCTGCCCCCACCAGGCTGACTCCCATCGCCACTCCCCTCCACATGTGGCTGCCCAGCCCCTCCATCTGCCTCCTGCTACCAGGCAGGGAAGCCAAGGCCACGCAAGCTGTAAGCATGGCTGGAGCTCCCTGACATGCTTTAGTGGTACCTACAAGCCCCAAGTTAAACACACCCTGGGGTATGTCCTGTCCAGCAGGACATTTGATTACCCTGTTATCCTAATTTTATTACCTTCAGTGGGAGGAGCAAGAAAATTTCTGCTGGGAGAATCGTTCTCTAGAGCTCATAGTTGGATATACAACTAGGAGGAAAATGTTTTTAAATTTTATTTCTTATGGGGCAGGAGTTGCAGTGAGGTGAGCTGGATTGCCACAAATGCTATATTCTCTCCCAAGCTCCATCATTTTCAAACATATTTTCCTTTCCCTCTCCCTCTGCTTTAACATCTGTGTGTGCTTCTTTTCCCTTAGGCCACAGAAAAACCTGTATATACGGAGGAGGCTTGCCATTGTTGCTCATGGGGGAGCTCTCAAAGTGGACTGTTAGAAGCCCTCCAGATGCTTTCAGCAGGAGTCACAGAGTCACTGCATGACCTCAGTGGGATGCAGAGTAATTCCAGTTTCTGTGCTGATACTGAGAGCCTAAATTGTGGCACAAGAGCACAGGAAGAAGAAGCATAATTTGCAGTAGTTGAAACACAAAAGTAAATCAGTAAGTAGTCAATGAAATGCACGCATGCTCTGTTTTGCATTTGCAGGTACATCCATGTGTGTGGGAAAGGGTACAAGTGAAACAAGCATTTGTACAAGCTTCTGGGCAGGTTGAATGCTCTGGAGCTGAACTGCCTGTTTGTTGAAGGAGAGGTTTTAAACTTGCCTGTAAGTCCAATAATCGGCCTTCTAACCACACACATCCCACACCTACATTTTTGTGTTCTGCAACTTTCATGTTGGTCAAATAAAAAGCATCAGCGCCACATCTACTTGTTTGCATTGAGGACCAATATGTTTTCTTTGCACTTTAAATACTGTTTAGAGCTCTCTTTATGAGCTTCAATTAGGAGTTTGCTATGGAGGGCTTATTAGAGCAGTTTTATTGGTACTTTGACACATTTTCTTTGTTAAAAGCTAGTTTAGAAGCTAGTTTAAGAAGCTTGTAAATGGGAGCCACAGTGAGCTGTCTGTTCCACTGACAAATGCTTCTCAACAGGCCTCCCAAAGGCTTCCTCACATCACCTGGTCCACCCCTGTGTGAGCATCTGCAGTGAACCCCAGCATCTGCTGAGCATTCAGGAGAGGGAGTTGCATGGGGACCTCAGGGAATAAATATTAATTATGGGGAAAAACAAACCCCAATCTGGAATTTTTACATTTGATATAAACTTAGGATGTATGAGACATCCAGCCAATGTGGTATCCAGAGCAATCAGGTTAAAAAACCACAAAGAGATTACCCAGACTGATTTCAGCAGCAGAAGCAGAGGTTAGGACTGTGAGTGAGCAAGCTTTCCTGCTACCCCAGGTATTCCCTCTGGAGCTTAGGCTGGAGAAAACCACAGCATTGAGCCACCTGCTTTCCTAGCTGTGACCTGGGAGGAGTCCCTTTTGTCTCGGTATACTCCACACCAGGGAGAAGATTCCTTCCCTGAACAAAGTGTGGTGTAGAGCAGCCAAGGCTCGTGTCTATCTTCATGCCACACACATCTCTGCTTGTGGCTGGAGCAGAAGCCATGTGCCGGTTTCTGTTGTCTTTTTCAGTATACTTCTTGATTTAAAGTCACCTATATCTGAATTGTAACTGCTAAGGAGTGTCCTCTGGGAACAGGGAAAGATGCTGCAGCAGAGGAAGGGCTGTGAGGGTTTCTCCCAGACCACTGCCCACCTTGAAAGTCACCAACAGCCCCTCTCAGGTGACAGGACAATTGAAACTAATTCATGCTTTGGATTCCCCCTCACATGCTGTAGCTCTCTTTGGATGTGGACATCCCATCCCCACTGGCTCCCTGCAGCTCCTGGCTCCCCCAGGCAGGGTCCCCCCATACCTGGATGCCTGGTTGAGCAGCTGCCCTGTTGAACATCAGTGACTGCCACGTTGGCATGACTGCCATCCTCCAGCCCCAAAGGCACTGTCAATCCCCCAAACACAGCTTTCTGCAAATGCCTGCAAAGCCCCTGCCCATAAGGGTCTCACCTCAGAACCCCAGCCATGATTGCTGAAGTGAGTTTAGGAGTAGGTGGAAAATATCTCCAGCAGATCCCTCAGGGAGGGCTATGAAGTCTCTAAACAAGTCTGTTTCATTAGCTACATTTCTATTTTCCTAGGAAAAGTATGCAAGTAAATATTTTCTCCAGACTTCTTTCTTTTCTCTCCTCTTTTTCTTGGCTCCTTTTTTCTCTTTAAGCCTACAGTACATCACTCATGATGACTTAAATAGTGAAAACTGTCTACAGTTTATCTAAGGATCAAACAGCTGTTGTCTTCACAGGCCTTTTTTATTAATATGAATTAATGTTTTCCAACTTATTTCCTACATTTCTGCTGGGAAGAATAACCCTTCCCAGAAGCATTCTTTGGCAGATAGCAAAATAATTTGAGTAGCAGATATATGATCTCATTTTTTTCTGGACAGATTACAAATTGGAGATTGGCTGAAAGCGGATGATCACAATAAGTATTTTAATCTTGCAGTGATTTCATGTGCCTAAATGCTTCAGCTGCCTACCCTTTCCAAGCTATGAGCTGCATCCTTAAGCACTTACACTGTCTCTAATTATGGAGGACACCATGGTCTGTTTCTATCGAAATGGAAGAGTGAATAAGTTGTTTCCATTCATATGTCACTGCAGAAATCTCTGAGTATTAACCACTTGCCTGAACAGCAATTCTCAGATGAGGTGCTTTGGAAATGTCAGTGTCCACATCCTACTCCATCCCAACAGTCACAGTTATAGGTTGCTTTTTACAAGATGGGCTGGTCCTTTTCTTCAGCTGGATCTTGCAAAGTGGGTCTGGAGGTAAAGACCTAAGAGCACTGCCTTAGAAAAGTTCTAGTATTATCTCCAGACACTGTCTTTACCACTTTAAATTTGCTTTAAATAGCTGTATGGAGAGTCAGTCCTTCTGAAAGGCTACTGTTAGGCCTGAGAACCTTCCTGGGTTTATTCATGTGAACTTTATAGCCTACACATGTGTCACAGAGACTTTTGCCACTTGATGTACATGCTTTTGGAACATACGTAGTTGCAGTAGTGACACATGAACTGGAACACTGCCACATCTCACTATTTCTGAAATGGGTAATTGTGCACGTCTCTTCCACAGAGAACTTTGCACCCACAGGAGTGATGCTCATCAGAGACACAGCAGATGCAAGAGAAACAGTTGACTCTCAAATACAATTATATCTCCTTTTGGAGAAGGTTTAGAATGTTCAGTTGCATTTACTCTGTGTAAATATGCTGTTGGCTATAAGCAGTCTTTCCGTGTAAGTTCTATGTCCCTTGCTAGTCTTTGTTTTTTCAGTGTTTCTCTCATCAACTCCAGAATGAAAAATAACCAGGAATAGAGTCTCTTCTGCATCTCAAATTATATTTCAGTCTAATGCTTGGAAATCATGGAGCAGGTAGTTCTTTTTCCTTCACTGATGTTTGCTAAGAGTGTATATGAACTGATGAGTTGATGGGAAAGCTCTCAGTGGTCTCTTGGAGCCTTGCACTAGAACTCTGCACTCCCAAACCATGCAGAAAGGCTGACAAAATAAAAAGCTGCTCTTTTCCTTCTGAAAAATCATTGATTGGAGAATTCTGTTCAGGTATAACAGATACTGGTGCAACTGGGAGGCCCTGGCACTTGTGGCAGGTTTGTTACTGCACCCAGGCTGGACATGGTGCATGTCATGACCAGCACTGCACTGTAGTAATTTAAACTGGAGTGGTTTATTTAAATCCTTACTAATTTTCCACCTCAGTTCCTTTTTCTTTCTTTCCATTTCATATAATTCTCTCTGGTTTCCTACTTGCCTTCTTGATTATTTTCTTCCTTCAAGAGGGCTTTTCTGTATGTAGGTGATAGGGGCAGCTGAAGGAAACAATACAGGATTTTATGTCATAAGAGACCCATCGTATTAGAGTGACCTCCACAAAACCAATTTCTTGGTGCCTCAATCTCCTTCAGCCCTTGCACAAAGCTGCAAACCAGTGGGCAGGTTTTCATCAGTATCTTTAATCAGGTTTCAAGACACTATAAAAACACAACAAAAATCATAAAAATTCCTTTTGTCTCAAACACATACCTTAGCGGTAAGGGATGTATCCCTAAATATTTCCTCAGGAAAAATTAATGAAGTAAATGAAAAGAAAAATTCTTTCAAGCTGTTCCAAACAAACTCATTTCACAGCCTTTTATCATACTTCCTTGCCGTTTGGGAAATTTATTTAAGTTATTAAAAAATTCCCTAAAATTCTCAGCTGAAAAGTTGGCTTCTGTTTTTTCTGCAAAGCTAACTCACCTGATTTGTCAGAACAGCTCGAAAATGAAGTGCTAACTGGTGGGTTTTATTGAAAGGAAACCAAGTGGAACAACATATGTATTTTCTTAGGAAACTAAAAAGCTCACAGTCCTGTGGTGTTCCTTGGGGTAAATTCTTTGTTATGAATTACAACCTGCTTACTGATGAGTTGTTAATAAAAAGTAGACCTGCTGGGCCATTATTTTTTTCCACACAGTATACCCAGTTTAGCTTTTTTTTTACATTTTCATTAATACACTGAGTGTGAATAAATCTGTTTCCAATTTGTAATTGTTTTCCTTCATCTGGACATTAATTTATTGCCAAATCTAACACTCTTCTATTTTTAATATCCCTCCAAACTGAAGAGTTGTTTTAAAAAGAAAAAGGAAGAGATAAGAAGGATGTAGGATAGTGGGAACGATCCCTCTTTCTTTCCTCTTTCTTCTTTCTTTTCTCTTCTCTTTCTTTTTATCTCTCTTTCATCTTTTGCTCTTTCACCCTCTCATTATCTTCTTCCTTCTTTCTCTCTTTCTCTCCTAGATCATATTCCAGGAGAATGGAGCACTGTGGTTCTCCTGGGGCCCCACTGTGTTTAGAAACAACAGCTGCCAGCTGAACTCATAAGCAGTAGACAAAATGGTTGAAAGAAACACTGGAATCAAAGTAGAAACAGATGGTAAACCTGAGGTGGCAGTACAACTTCATCTAATGTGGGATGGTGTTTTATTTATTTGATTTGTTTGTTTATTTTCTTGCTAAGCTTCTCTTTGCATGTGGGAGCTTCCTTCCTTACTCATTACTGCTCTGTAATATGGGCTGCAGCAGCAAATCTCGTTTGTGGAAGAAAATGGAAGGATTAAGCTGAAGGCAGTTAAATGCCAGTGTTTTTCAATGCATATTATTAGCATGTGGCTCTCTTCCTAATTTGGTTCTACACATTTGAAAGTATTCACATGAACTGGGGATATGAGTCCAGCCCCTAATGATGGAGCAGTACTATCACAGGTGGGAACAACTGCAGAATCAGAATCAAAAAATGAGTCTATTTTTCAGGCCTGTTTCTTGTGATGAGGAGGAGGAGGATGTATGGAAGAGAGAAAAGCTGAGAGTGTTAGTGGTTCCTGGGATGTTTTCAGAAGCAGCAGCTACTGGGGTGGCAAACCTCTTGGCAGGCTTTAAGCCATGCATGTTCATGGAAGGAGTGATGTCAGGAGAGGGATGGAGATGCATAAATAAAAGCAGCTGAAGCAGTCCTGCTTCAGCAGGGCATCTAGCCAACAGCTCAGGCATGGTGGCTTCAAGGGCTGCTGCATGCAGTCAGCAGCAGAGTCATGACCAGGAGCACCTGGGCACCAAGGAGCCATGAGCCCTGTGCTGCTCCTGCAACCTGCAGCATCCAGCTGCCTTGCCCAGGAGAGCTACTGCCAGAGAATGGGATGTTCACATGCAATTTCTCTGTGGTCTTCCATCTACCACCTGTTCAGCGTCATAAAGGCCTTGTTCCTAGAGTTTCATCTTCCCCCAAGAGCCCAGACCATGGTTTTGAGGGGCAAAGAGCCACCAGTGGCCCTCAAGTTCCCTCACAGTCAGAGGGAATCACAGAACTACAGAGTTATTAGGTTTGGAAGAAACCTCTGGTGATCACCCAGACTAACTGCCCTTCCAAGGCAGGGTCACAGGTTATGCAGGAATGTGTCCAGGTAGGCTTTGAATGTCTCCAGAGGGGAGATCCACAATCTCTCTGGGCAGCTGGTTCCAGGGCTCTGCCACCTCAGTGCAAAGAAATTCTTACTAAAGTCGAGGTGGAACTTCTTGTGGTTTAGATTATGGACACTGCTCCTCACCCTCTCACTGGGCACCACTGAAAAGTGTCTGGCACCATCCTCTTGGCACACATCTTTGAGATATTTATGTGCATTAATGATATTCCCTCTTAATCTTCTCCTCTCTAGACTAAACAGGCTGAACTTCTTCAGCTCTCCTCCTCATGAGAGAGATGTTCCAGATCTCTAATAATTTTTTATGGCCTCCACTGGACCCTTTTCAGTATTTCCTTGTCGTTCTTCTGCTGAGGAGTCCAGAACTGGACACGGCACTCCAGATGTGGCCTCACCAGGGCTGAGTAGAGGGGCAGGATCACCTCCCTCAGCCTGCTGCCCACATTCTTCCTGACACACCCCAGGGTCCCACTGGCCCTCCTGGCAGCAGGGGCACTGCTGGCTCGTAGTCACCTTGTCATCCACCAAGACTCCCAGGTTCCTTATTAGCAGAGATGCTCCCCAGCTCCCAACCTCTACTGGTACTTAGGGTTATTCCTCCACAGGTACAGTACACTGGGAAGGGAGAGCCCTCATGTTTTTCCCCCAGGTTTCCAGGGAGGAGGATAGACACTGAAATCCAAACTTTTCTGAGCACTTAGGTTGGCATTAGTCAAGGCTAATTTTTAGGCTGTACCAAGCAGACACTCTCTGGGCTCTTGGACTCATTCCTGCTGCAAAACGCAGGGGGCTCTGATGTTACTGACATTGTTTTGTTATGCATTAAACATAGTCAGGACATGGATGAAAGTGCCAAAATAGATAACCATACATGTGGTGCCTGCACAGCAATTGCACCCACTACACTTACCAATGCCAGATGCAGTTCTGTGATGGACTGGATGTGCTTATCCTAGAACCCCTGGCAGCAGTTGCAGGTACTTTTAACTACTCAGATGCTAGCATGGTAGCACAGGTTACAAGACATAAAATAAAGAGAAAGGAAAAATAAATAAGCTTTTCCCCTATTCCCACATGGCACCAGTACACTGCTGCTGTGGGGAGCAGTGAGGACCCAGCACATTGCAGAGAGCAGTTGCAGAAGTTCTTTGTCTCCAATGACTTTGACAGCAACTTCTGTTGCCTCTGCTCCCCAAAGATGCTGGTTTTCTCAGTGTGCGAACTGTAAACTTTGGCAAGCCAGAAAAACTGATGCAGACACATTTTATATCTCAAATATTTTTCTTTTTTCTTTTTTTTTTAACCACAGTTAATTCTTCCTTTTTTCCCTGGGTTATAGGACTTGTGTCCGGAAACAATAGGAGCCTAGCACCTTCCCATATGATCTCCTTCTTCGTTTTAGCTGCTTGTAAAAACCTATCTTGGTCCCTTGAGTCCTAAAGAGTAATAAGTCCGTTGCCTCCACAATTGCCTACTCCATCTGGGACTCTCATTGGGATTCAGTCCACACATTCAGTTCAGGTGGGATCTTCAGAAAAATCAATAACCAACATGTCTGGCAGCACTTTACTGCATGGTATCTGTGTACTGCTTCCTGGCTGGGACTCTCAAAATACTGATGTTCTGTTGAATTGGGTTTTTTTCCAAGGTTTCCAGCCACTTCTCTGTTGCTCTGTGATTTCTTTTTCCCAGTTGACTGTAATCTATCTCTCATAATCTGTACAGAGATGGTCATTCTTCCTGTTTCGCCGTTTCCCTTCTAGCTGAGGCCCTGCAGTTTTCAGTGTTCAAATTACAGCCTTTGGCATTATCGGATGATGCTGCTACTTGGAAAAGCTGCGGGTGACTGCAACCTGGCAGTGACACCCTCTGCTGCTGCCAGCATGCTCCTGCTACAGCACAGTGGGCTCTGATCCCTGTGAGGGAGCATGGCTATGTCCCTGTGTCCCGAGGTCACCTGGGCGGTGGGGGAGAGGGGAGGCATTGTTTGTCTAGGGTCATGTTTGTACTGCAGCAGTAAGACGGGGTGGTACTGTCACCCACAAATACTAAGCCAGCTTTAAATTTGCCTGTTTGGGTACAGCTAACAGCCTGCCTGAGGCAGCATGGAGCTATAAAACAGCACAAGCTGTAAAACTGCTGAAGGGCCTGGACCTGCTGCATACTGAGCTTTTGGATACTGCTGCTAGCTCAGGGTCAAGGGCTGGTAATGTAGGTCTGTGTGGCTGCAGCTAATGTAAGGAGCTGCTGTGCAGCTGTGCCCCTAGGGAAAGGAACAGAGCTCCATGCTGGACTGAAATGGCCCTTTTCACCCCATTCACGTGAATTTAGCTGTTCGTGCTTGGGGAAATATCACTACTGTTTTTAGTGCTGAGAAGGTGAGGCACAAGGAGATATTTGCCTGATTTTCAGCCACGCTGGCCATCTCTACCTCTCGCTAATGCATATGTAATGAAGCCTGGTCAGCACTGCTGAAGAAAGCAAGCCTTAGCTGACTTACTTAACCTCATAGAGGCAGTACCTGGAGAAGTATTGACCTATAAATGCCAGTGTGACAGCTGGGACACCATTTTTCTGCCCTTCAAAAGCATCTTCCTGGAGCAAGCACTAGCAAAGCTTTGCCAGTGTTGAAAACGGCCTGATTTGTGTAATTACTCATTCTGCTGAGGCTGGCCCTGACTCAGTGCTCCTGAATGCTTTGGAACATGAAGCCTGCAGAAAGGTGTTGGTCTGTGCAATAGAGAGTTAATGTCATTGCTTATGCAGAGCTCCAGCTTTGTAAGTAAGGAGGGCTGTTGACGACTCTGGATTTCAGTGTTCCCTACTATGACACTTGTTTCTCTTTAAGGAGTGGGAAGGGTGAGTACTGAGATCCTCTGGAGAGATGGGGGCCCCTTATCTTCCATATTACTCTCTCTACAAACAATGATAAGCAATTGCACTTTTGCAACTCTACTGCCAAACACTGACATAATTTCAGCCTTGGACAAGCTGTTGCCACGAAAGAGAAGCAAATATTTACCACTTTTAACTTTTCCTTTTCCACTACTCAAAAGTCTAAAGGGCATTTTAAGCTGGCCAGTGAAGGAGCAAACAGGTCTGCAGGCCTGTAGAGAAAGTGTATGAGTTGGCTATGGAGCACCTGAATTCTGTCATCTAACAGCAGGGACAACGTCAGAGGGCTGCTCTTCCATATAAAACAGGATTTATTTAATGCAGCATCTGCGAAAGTTCTTTAAATATGTCTTGAAATTTTGAATGATTCATAGTTTTATTCATATTTAGATTATATGTGGGTTCAAAAGAAAAGGAATTATTAAAAAACTAGCTTTAGGTTGCTTGCTTCACAAATTATTGGTAGCAAACCACAATGCTTTTTGCTAAACATACAATGCCCTGTATATGGGCATTTCTTCTTTGGAAATTACTCTTTGCCATAATTTAGAATGAAAAAATATGTTAGAATAAAAAATTATATTTAGGAAAAAAATTAAATTGATCTTAAGGGTCTAGCCCAATTCCTTGGCAGGCTGAAAGTGATAAAGTGTAATCCACAAATATTTGCCCCTTGTGCATTTAAATTCATGAAATAGCTGTTTGTGTGTTGATAACTTCGCATTCAGGAAATTTTCTTCCGGCTAATAACCAATTAAAACATTCATAGATGATTTCTTCAGGAACTACATCCCATGCTTCTGGGGGATGTAGTTCCTGAAGTTCTGGAAGAATCAGGCACATTG
This sequence comes from Sitta europaea, assembly GCA_013400255.1. Classification (NCBI taxonomy): domain Eukaryota; kingdom Metazoa; phylum Chordata; class Aves; order Passeriformes; family Sittidae; genus Sitta; species Sitta europaea. The sequence goes on along the minus strand of VXBS01003442.1, from coordinate 47,496 downwards.
TCTCTTAATTTTTTTTTTTAATAATTAGTATCTTTTTGGTTCTGTTTGTGATTGACAGCCACAAGGTCCATAGTGAAGAAGTACCATTGCTCTATAGCACTGTACAGAGCTCCAGTTCAGCAGATTCAGAATAGAAAAAGTTTGTCCTGAGGAACACTGCCAAAAAAAGTCAATGAGTAAAAGGCAAAGCACAGTGTGACTATTCCATTTTCTATAAAGATAAAAAGAAAGTCTTCAAATTACCTGAATATTAAAATGTGACTTGTCTGGATACATTACAGGGAAAAAATGAGAAAGAATACAATATAAAACTTTGAATTACATTTTTCACCTCATCTATCCTGTGATTGATGTTAAAGGAAAAATATATGAAGGATAAAGGAAAAAAAGAAACTTTTATTATTCTATTACTTTACGCCTTAGTCAAACTCAAAATATTCTTGACCATTGAAAATCCAAAGCACTTTTCGTTTAGCAAATAAGTCACTGGGGAAAAGTTCTGCTTGAAGAGATATGCTATTCTACAGCTTTTTAGGTGGATTTCATGTTAGCATTTACTAAAGTATCATCAGAGCCTGAAATCACCAGCACAGTTTCCTGCCATACCATTCTCTTGTGTCCTGGTCCATTCCACATAGTCCGTCTTACATTAATCATCCTTCCCAAGCCCTGATTCATAAAACCATTATGAACTGCAGGCATTTGCAACACGTGACATTTAGCAGGAACAAATTATCTGGGATGAAGGAATTTGAGGCTTTTTTTTTCAAATTAATATCTATATATTTTCCTTATGGTAATGCTGGGCTTAATGAATCTTATTTCATCTCAAGACCAAAGATGTTTCAGGCTGATTAATGGAGAAACTTGGCTCAGGCCAGACTCTGTACGAGAATTTGATGATTATTAAACCATAGAAGCTGAGTGGAAACACTGCTTTAGATCCCACGAATACTGCAAAGCAGAGGGACAAGAACACAAATGAATAACTTTCTCTTTTACAGTTTCTGAAAATTAGTCTCACACCTGCCTTTGTGGTGTTTTCTTGTATGGGTAAGACAAAATAAAACAGAAAAAGATTTCCAAAGGTAGCACCAGGGTATTGAAGTGTCAGTGGAAATTAAAGGGAGAAAGTGAAGATTTCTGAGCTACAATGTCTGTGTTCCAGGCCTCCATCCTTGAGGAGGTTGTAAATCTTAAAAACTTTGAAGTTATTTTTTCTTTTTAATAGACCAAGCACTTTTAGAAGGAATGAACTGACCAGCAGAAATGTCTGGAAACTCAAGATTTCCATTTTGTGTGACAATGCGGCATGTTAAAAAAGATTTTACTCTCACTGAAAGGAAAAATTTCTCATGAAACTTCTGGCAATTTTTCCTTTCAGGAATGTCAAGATAATTTCTTCTGACTTCTAAAAAATGAAACAGAGCAGTTAGCTACCCCAACACAACTTCCTCCATACAGGTTGTCATGGAGCCTAAGTGATATGAATGATTTGGATTCCAGGGGGAATTACCTCCTTCTTGAAATAAAATTAATTGAAACAGACCTGAGATAGTTGTCCTTGTCAAAGGTATTTACATATATTTACACCGTTAATCAGGCTGGTTAGACAACAAAACCAAAACCTTTTTTTAACTTGCAGGTCTCCAGACAACACCTCCACTCTAATTGATAGATTTTGTCTGCTGGCTCCAAGATTGCTTAAATTGTTCTCTAGATATAAAAAAAAAAAAAAAAAAAAAAAAAAATCTTGGCTAAAAGTGTTTATCAGGGTGACCACAGAACTGCATTAAAACATAAAAAGGAGCCAGACAGACTGCAATAGCTGGCTCCCTGACACCTGCTCCAAAAGCGTTACACAGTTTATGGACAGTTTTTTTCACCTCCCCAGACCTCCCTCCATAGCCATTGCTCTGTGGCTCCACACACACCAAACCCACTGTGCTGTTTGAGCCAGAGCCTGGCCCATGCTGAGAGGAACTGTGTTCCTCTGTCTTGAGGGCAAAGACCTGGTCATGGAGCCCACTGTTGATTCTGTTTTCTTTGCAGCAACAAGATGTTGCTGACCTGTGCTCAGTTATGATCTGTCAGAAGCTAAAGATCTTTCCCAGAAAACCCATCCATCCTTTACTTGTCCAGGTGGTTATTCCTGGCTAGGTGTAACATGCAGGAAGGAATCCAAACCACATCCTCTCTCTTTGTCAGATAATTTCTCCAATTTTCTCCTTCTGTCCTGAAGCTTTTCCCACACTGAAATCTTCAATATACAACATCCAGATCATTAAAGAATATACAAATGTTGCTAAGCCCAAGACAGACTCTTAAAGAATACCATTTTCACAGTAAGTTAATGGTTAATTATTATCTGAGGGCATTGTTCCACCCTTTTACACATTTACTCAGTAATGATTTCATTTAGACCATGTCTCTCAGTCTTTCCATTATGTGGCACTGTCAAAAATCAGGTTAAATAACAGTACATCAATATTTATTAGTTCTCCTCTATCCATCCATGAGGTCTGTTACATTGTCAGAAAGAAATAATTCAAATTGATTCAGTGTGTTCTGGAGAAAACCATGCTGCTGTTACTTGCATTGCTAACTGTTAGGTTCTTATGGATTATTTCTATTTGTTCTGGTCCTGTTCTGAGAATCCAACCCAGTGTGAAGCAGCTATGATTCCAGCTTTGGTCTTTTAGAGACAGGAATGTTTCTTAGCCTTCCCGCTTCTGTTGATTGTAACCTGAACTCTGCAAGTTTTTGCAGTGTATTTGCAACCAGTAACACTCAGAGCAAATTAGCCAGATGCTTTAGAGTAGAGGTGTGGCTGGTCTGAAAGGGTCTTATTTATGTAAGCACTTCCTTGCTTTTTCTTCCCATACTCTAGCAGGAGATCTTATTTTCTGTCTGCTGTACTGTATTTAGGCCACACAATTTAGTAAATACCTTCAATGAGGGCTGAAGCAAAAGAGCTTTTAGCCTTCAGAAGATCACCCTCCAACAGCTTTCCTTCAGTACTTTCTTGGTTTTCCTCTTACAGAGTGACTTCTCATACTAATTTTGTGCCTTTGCCTTCCTGGCTTTGTTTTTATTGTCACACTACTTATTTTTTGCTTTAGCCATCTAGCTTAGTTTCCACTACTTGTGTGTATTCCAGAGTTTGAAGTCAAGAAAGAGCTTGCGGTATAATCAGTTTGATTTTGTTATCATTGCCTCTTTTCGCCTGCTTTGGAATAGTTTATGCATCTACCTGCAATATTTGTTTCTCATAAAAACCAAAAGCCAGTTTTCCTTAACTCTTTTTTTTTACATACAAACTTACTTGTCTGTTCTCTTAGTATATTCAGAGCCATGTCCTTAAAGTCCCCTTTCTAGTCCTTCATGAACATCCACATCCTTTTCTTCTAATATGCCAATCATGAGTTATCATAGAATTCTAGAATGTTTTGGGCCAGAAGGGACCTTAAAGATCATCTCGTTTCAAGCCTCCTGCCATGGGCATGGATACCTTCCAACCTGGCCTTGAACACTTCCAAGGATGTGGCATCCATAAGTTTTCTGGTCACTTTGTTCCAGTGACTCATCTCCCTCTCAGTAAATGATTTCTTCCTAATATGTGATCCAAATCTGCCCTCTTCCAGTCATCCCACCATAAGCATATTTTATGCTTATTAATTTTTGATCATGACGTATGTACTTCCATTGCCTCTTATTAATCTCAATATTGACACCTCCCAGCACACACACTCTTTCACCCTTTCCATGAACCTTTTATGCATAAATCTGCGATTACATTTAGCTAGAAATAGATATTGGAAATTACTTCAATAATAATAAAAATTAAGGAATTATGGTCAGATATGTTTTGTTCGGCTTCAGACGAAGAAAAAACGTCGCAGAAACAGCACAGTGACACCCCCTCCTCCATGTGAACGTGGCTCGTCTTCCTGGGATAGGGTTTGTGCTGGAAGCACGTGATATCCTGGCAGTAACACAGCAAATGTCCAAGAGGGAAATGACACGTTAAAACGAAAAGACAAACACATTTTTCACCCTGACAGACAGCTGGCTTGCATCTGTATTTTCACAGGCATCAGCAGTGTTGATTGTTATTGTTAAATGCTCAGATACTGCACTGTAGTGTCAGAGGGCCTGAATTCTCCGCAGTGTTATTGCCCACGTCTCAGACATCCTGAAGTGATTAATGGGTTTGGGGTCTTCCCTCCAGGACGCCTTAACGTCAAAAAACACTGGCTGGAAAGCAGGACGCTCTTGGGGTGTTTCATGTCACCACCGTATCCACGGCAGAGATCGCTCCCGCTTGCCAGCAGGGCGGCTCGGGACGGAACGCGACGGGACGGACGGAGGAGCGGGGCGGGCGCGCACCTGCAGCCCCACCGCCCACGAGTGGCAGCGCGGGCGGGCCAGGAGTGGGAGCGAGAGTGGGAAGAGGAGCGGGAATGGGAGCGGGAATGGGAACGGGAGCGGGAATGGGAAGAGGAGCGGGAATGGGAGCGGGAATGGGAAGAGGAGCGGGAATGGGAGCGGGAATGGGAGCGAGAGCGCTGCCCGAGCAGCGGCGCCCAGGAGGTGGCAGCACACGGGGCGGCGCTGGAGGAGCTGCGCCGGGCCAGAGCGGAGCGGGCTGGAGTGGGTGTGCGGAGCGGGCTGGAGTGGGTGTGCGGAGCAGAGGTGTGTGCGGAGCAGAGGTGTGTGCGGAGTGGGGGTGTGTGCGGAGCGGGGGTGTGTGCGGAGCGGGGGTGTGTGCGGAGCGGGCTGGAGTGGGTGTGCTGAGCGGGGGTGTGTGCGGGGTCCCGCCCGGCCCAGAGACTGCGGTGACGCCGCGCTCGGAGCGGGCCATGTGCAGCCCGGCTGCCCTCGGCGACAGCTGTCGGGGGAAAAATCCCACGGCGGGCGCTCGCGCAAGAGCAGCAATGAGAATGTGAGTCTTTGGAAGACCCTTGGACATGTTGGAACAAAATGAAGGCAACCAGGATGTATTTACAAAGTGTAGAAGTCCTGGCTCCGTTTGTTGCTCATCTGTTTCCGCAGCGTTGGGGTGAGTGTCCAGAACTTTCCCCAGCACTGCCTTTCTGTCAACGCGGGAGAATGCCGTAAATTTGGCCACCCCCGTGATTGTCCCTGGCGTGTGGGACAGCGGGCTCTCAGGCACAGCCACCCGCGGCAAGTAAAGCTGCTCTCAGCCCTACTGCCCGTGCTGGACTGGGCGCACATGCAATCGGGACGTGGAGGTGCTCAGGAAACACCTCTGGGAGATAAACTGAACATTCAGGAGGAGTGTGTGCCACTGTTTGTGAGCCCCTGCCATCAGTCGCTGCCTCCAGAGCCATTGGTGACAGAAGTGGACAGAAGAGGATATTAAACACCAGCACTTCTGCCTTGCCCACCAGTCCAGGTCATTCCTTCTCCCTGTGTCTTGCCAGTGCTACATCTCGTGCCCAAGGTTCCTCTCTTAACAGTGGGTGCCATTTCTCTGTCAGGGTGCCAAGAGAGATTTGCTTGGCATTATGGATTTTGGCTATGCTGTTGCTTTGATTTTATAATTCTTCTACAAGAGCTTGAAACAAAAGGTAGGGGACATTTCCCAGTCAGCCTCACCCAAGAAAATGCACCAACAAGCTATCTTGTCAGTCCACTAGCTGCACGTGTTCCTAAAACTGTGTGATGAAAGCATTGTGAAATGTGTCAAAAAAGGGAGATGCAGACTGGGAATGCTTATGCCCACATGCAGTTGTCCCATCTTAAATGTGTTCTTGGTCTACCTTTATGGTGGCTTTGCAGCATCGGGTTAATTGCATTGTAAGGATCATAGATTGTGGAGTTATGGAGAAGCCGGAGTTTGACATGGCAAGCCAGAGTGACAACCTGCTGCTAGAAGGGGAAAGAAAGTCCAGGGGAGGCAGCCTGGAGCTGGACTGGAGGCACATCAGCAAGTCCTGGCTTGGCCTCAGTTTGCTCAGTGGAGGAGTGAGAACCATACTCTGCTTTTTCCTCCTCTGTGCAGCTTCCTATGGGTTCTGAGAACATAGCTCCAGTGCCGTGAGCTGCTTACCCTTAAGGGATCTGGGTGAAAAATGGGCCCCAAAAGCTCTTCCCTTCCTCCTGGCCTCTGAGTGGGGGGTTGCTTTGTTTTGTGTCCTTCCACTCTGCGGGATAGAGTAAGAGTAGCCATGGATCCTAAAATGCAGAGTGATGCCCAGTTATGTTTTTTTCTTGTGCCCTAACAGATTTCCTGGGAAGCCCCTCTGTCCCTTTGCTTCTGGCCCCCAGTGTCCTCCCAGAGGAAGGAGCATTTTGCTTTCAGAGGAAAGGAGCCATCACAGCAGGCTTCACATCCCCTGATGCTTCTCTGGGTGAAGGAATTTGCTTAAGAGCCACATATGTCCCTTGCCATGAGCTAGCCAAGATGCTGTCTCCTGAGGGCCAGCACCATTTTAAGGGAGAAGCCCCCTCCTAATTCAGAAAAGGAGAGATGCCAGCCCTTCTTCAGAAGCCCACAGACTTCCTTGGCCTCTGGAATGGAGAAACGTTGGGACATTCAGAGTGCGCTGTAAGATGCTTCTGTTTTTTAGTGCCCCTGGAAGGGTTCAGATGTACAAGACTCTGAGGGTCTCTGGGGAGGATGGGATATTTTTATCTGTCACTTGACTGATGTTTGCTGTCGTGTAGAGAGAGTTTGTTATTCTTTGTTGTATGGCTTATATTCTTTCAGGAACAGCAAAAGTTCTGAGTCTGGGATAGGTGCTTTTCCTGCATTCACATAGGAATAACAGTAATAATAATAGTAGATTAGTAACTTTAGAGAAATACTCAGTGTTTCACCAGAATGCCCCAACTTCTTCAGTGTAGCTGCTCCATTTTAAAAAGACACTCTTGTGTCAGCCTTTGTGAAAAAGGAAAAGCTAGATTATGCAACTGGTGTTATAGACTAGCAGTTTGCCTATTGTGAACTTATGTAGCCCTTGAAAACAGTAGGTTTTGGCCCAAAATCAGCACAAAGCTTAGGCATATGCTTAACTTTAAGCATGAGAATAGTCATATTGAGACTGGGGGGAGTGTTCACATGTTTACAGTTAAATCTCAATCCAAATGCTTTGCTGAATTTTGTCCTGCTGGGAACTGAGAATGCTAATACAGTTTTCAGAGCCTGACCCTGTAGAATATTAAACACAGCTGAGCTCTCTAATTCCCACTGAAGTTAATGGAATTGAGGGTACTTGGCATTCCTTGGGTGTGTGCAGTCCAGGACAGAATCAAAGCCCAGATGCAGCCACCAAGCTTGAGCTTCCTGAAATCAAAGCATGATGCTCCTTGATTGCAGGTTGGATATGACCTGCCATACACAGAGACCACTGTCTTAAAGAGGGTGTTTCACCAGAGGACACAAGGCTACATCCATAACAAAAATACAGCATATGACTGTAAGAAATTAAAAGAGGTGTGGGGGTGACTTGGAGGGTCTCAGCAACGTGATTTCTTGGCCATGTTAATTAATTACAATCAGAATGTGATACTTCAGAGTCATTTAGAAGCACTGCTTCCTGACTTGCCTTGGTATTTGCTAATTTGCCAATTTCTTTTAGCTGTTGAAGTAAAGTTTTGACATGGGATTTGGAAAAGGAGAGCAGACCTGGCTGAAAGAACTGTATTTTGTAGATTTTATTTTTATGTTTATGTTTTTATTGGCTTGCATGTCATGTTATTTTTATATTTCTTATTGGAAATCACAATTCTGATGAAGAAAAGTTCCAAAAGTTTTCAAACCACAAACTCAACCGCATGCTTGCTTAATGCTTTTAAAACAGTCTGCAGAACAGTTCATCAATTTTTGGCAATCAAAACTGCTGTTGAACATTTTAAATATTGGTAAGAATCGAGTAAAAATGTATTTGTGTTTTGTTACTTATTTTTATCCAGACATTTCAGAATACTGGCTGAAACTGTTGACAACCCTCTTGACAGCTGTAATTTTCTGTTTTTCTTTAATTGCCACTATATAACATAAAGGTTTTTCAGCCAGGAATAGAAGTTTGGATGGCTTTGCAGGTGGGTTTGGGTTGGGGAATCACGAGGAGGTTGCCTGGCACAAGGAAAGCTGCAGTGGGTGACATGAGGGACAAGAGGCACAGTTTAAGGGTTTGGTGGGGAAGAAGGTTTGACAGTAAAGAAAGAAATGGAAGAATTCAAAGAGGCATCAGGTTGCTCAGATTAGAGCAGTAGAAAAAAATAATGATTCTGGCAGCTGTACTGTCAGCTATGGAACATTTTTATCAGGATGATTTTACAATTGAGGACACAGCTTCTTAGCAATGGACATTTTCTGTAGCAAAAAGAAAAGGCTTAATTTGAAGTTAGCTTTACCAAATTGATTTTATTTATTTTTCATTAAAATTATGCAAACCATTTCATTAACCAAAAAAAAAAATAAATCAGAGAGAATCATGATGTATCACTTAGGGGAAAAGAATGGGATGTGTGACACATATCTCCCATTGTGCGATCTGCAATCAGCACATCAGGTTGCATGGCAGAGAAATGAGCATCCTTTTGGAGCCTGGTGGGAGCTGTAGGGCAGCCACAAAGTTCTGCTCTCTTTTCCTTTCTGGGTGAAGTCCCTTGCTGCACCATATATATTTATGAATGCACACTATATGCTCTTCCCACTGTACCATGCCATAGGGGCAGTAATGACCACGTGACACTGAAGTGTGTTTTCCTATGGATTTTGACTCATGGCAAGCAGAATCTGCAAGGGAAAGCTAATGTAGCCTGACATTGATTCTACTCCAAATAAAGCCTGCCAAGTAAATAAAAAAATATTCAACATTTAGAATTTAGTGGCTAGAAATGTTGGAAAGTTTTGCCTAAATATGTACAACTTCAAATGTCAGTGTTTTTGAGGAAGTGCTTTTAAAATTTGAGCCATTTATCCTGTTTTGGATGAAAACAAACGTTGGGATTTTCAGCTGGAAATTTTGCATTTCAGTCAAGTCTGAGCTAAACTGATGGGAAAAGAAATGGCAGGTTCAGATAATGAAGATATGAGGTGATGAAAACTGGATGAAAATTTTAGTGGACTACACAGGAAGTCTGAATGATTTAAAAATTGCAGAGGAAAGTACATCACAGCTTAGCTAATATTCTTGTATTCTAGCCAAGAAGAAAAAGGGAAATTGCCAAAAATTCCAAATGGCCAAACACTCTTGAAATTGCATAGAAAAATCATGTTTAAAACACTGAGATTGAGAGCTATCCTGGAGAAAATCTGATGCATATTTCATTCAGGCTGATACTGGAATCTGGAGGAGGCTCAGAGCAGGAGGCTGGGATGTGTGATGGTGTGAAGGGAAGCTGGACTGAAAAAGGCATCTGAAGAAATCAGATCTGAAGTCATGGGAGCAGGATGAATGCCCCAGAGAGGTGGGAAAAAAAAGGACAAATCTGACACTGTGACCCTTTCCTCCTTTCCCATAGACCGTTCTTTAATACAGATGGGCCTGACCTTCCTCCTGGGATTTCAGCAGAGCACAGAGCAGTGTGGCATATGGGTCCCATGGCACTTCAGAGAGATTTGCACCTCTTAATGCTGTAAACACCCCAAAATATCTCAAATTCAGTTTCGAGGTTTCTGCTGAAGGCAGCTGATCATGTAGCCTGATTTGATTGTACCTCACAGATTTACTGGTCTCAATGGAAAGCGCAAACAGCTGATCCTGGACTTAATGTGTGGATAGAGCAGCCTGGGTGTGCACAACAGCATTGCTTGAGTGGGATCTCTTGTCCTGGGCTTTCTCATTCCCTCTCTCATATGTCCTGGGAATGCTCTGTTTCTCCCAGACCCCATGATGACCGAAATGCCACAAAACAAGAGAGGATATTTGCACTTGCCTGTGCGCTGTTGCCCTCTGCTTCTCCAAACTGCAGGGGCCACCTTACAATAATACTTCTATGGGGCTATATATTTTCTTAGCATTGTACAAATATTAACTAATTAATACCCAGGACTCCTGTCGCCCATTCTGCTAGACTCTACCAGCCTCAGGCAAGTCATTTAACCTCTGTTTGTCTTACCTCTCCCATCTGCTACGTATTGTTTTAAATTGTCCTCTGAGAAGCCAAGAAAATTGAATGAGATCTCAGACATGTAAAAATAACTTGCAAAGGATGATGTGGAATGGGCTAGCTAAACTCCTTTTGGATCCTTTCAAAATCCATGCTGTATTTTAGCGTCACCACAAATAGGCACTTGGCAGATCTCATTTTTATGTGACTTCATAGGGGGGAAAATGAAGTTTTGGACTAGTGTACTTCAAATCATTGAAGGGGGTACTACAGGAGACAGTATTTAACATGAGACCTAAATACTGAAGTAGGAGGTTGCTTAACCTGTACGAATCTACAAAGGAGTGGATCCAGAGTTCGCCATGAGACGTTCTGGAGTTCTATATGACTCATACTGTGTGCTTCTCCAGCAGCCCTCACTCCCTGGAAAGACAGTGAGAAATGCAGTAAGACTGGGGAGCACCCTGCAGAACCAGCCTCAGAGCAGACCAAAGTCCTTGGATTCTAGAGATGTGCCCTTATCTTTGGGCCTAACCTAGCTACAGCTTGGAGCCCTGAGCCTGCCCTTCGTGCTTAGGAGGAGCAAAGATGGTGGAATGTGGGTGTTCAGTATAGTGTTCATCTCTGTGTGAGTCCAGGATGTGAATGGGAGTCTGAGGCTTCACCACTGGTCATAGATGAGTGGGGTCATGAGATCAGTCTTGCACTTTGGCCCACCTGGTCCAGAGATGTATTTCCCTGGACCATATGCCCTGTGACAAAGTTGCAAATGGTCTGTGATGATCTAAATCAGGTTTTCCAGGCACAGATTGCTGGGAGGAGAGGTGTAACTGTGAAATCTGGCCAACAGTGGTGAAGCTCCTTGTGGAGACATGGCATCAACTTTCCCAGGAACATCTTTTGCTCATGGTAGAGCAATGTGATTCCAAAAGCTCTTCTGATAGTGTTGATGGACCCTGCAATATCACGCAAAAGCCCCTCCTTCTCACTTACTTTCTCTCTCTGTGCAAGACATGGTGGATGGAAGCCCTTGTGATAGTAAATTGCAATAGCAGCTCTGTAGGACTGGGGAGTTTTCCTCCAGTAGGGATGGATGCTCACCAGCCTGGCCCTCAAGACTGCTTTGCACTGCTGCTCGACTTTGCTAATTCACAGACTAATCTGGGTCAGAGGAACCCATTACAATGACATGCTGCTGCCCCTCTCAAGGCAGAAATATTACAAAATGTTCCTATCAGGTTTTGTTTGCTTCACCTGACTTTCTGCTTAAAAGGAGCCTGCTTCTCACCATACTCTTGAAGAACACAGCTCAAGAGTCCTTTATCCAGGCAGTGTCACTTTTCAAAAGCTCACCTTCTCCAATGCTGTTATTAAAAGGTAGGAACATAAAACCTTGCACTGAAATCTATTTCTGACTGGATGAAATATTTTTCACTGGTTAACTGACCTTAGAAGGATTTTACAACCTGTATTTTTAAATGGAGGGATGAGCATGTAGAACCTTGACCCAGGAAAATGAAAGTACCTTATGTAGAAGGTTGCAGAATATTCAGGGGCACGCTTATACACGAACATTCACAAAGCTTGTTTTACTTTTTAATGAAGATGAAAAACTGGCCCTTTTAATATAGAGTCTCTAAAATGGGTTATTGCAAGTGTATGTGTAGCATTGCAGGCTGTTCCTGGGCGTAATCAATGTGCACATGAGAAAAGTTCTGAAATTGTAGATTTCCCAATGTGGTGAATTCTTGAAAGTATGGGAAATCTGTGTTTAAATCAAGGCTGAGATAGACTGTGTTTACAGCTGTTAATATAAACAAGGAAACCTATCTACAGAACTCACAGCATGACTGCGACATCATGTTTTTGTTACACTGACTGAAAACTATGCATAATAATCAGCAGATTATTTGGTATGTAAATTCAAGTATGGATTCAGTTATAAACCTCTGAAGATGGATATTGAATTAAGGCTCCTTAACTCTGTCACCTTTTTGAAAATGCCTAATAGTTAATTGTTGCTTATTCTTTCCTACAGCAAATCTGTAGTTTAAGTGGTTACAGTTAAGCAGTAAAACACTGTAATCAAGAATCAAACTGAAAGTTAGGTCAGCTCCCTGTGCTAAGCAGGGAAGGAGGAGGCTGACTAGGAAGGCATGCATTAGATACACACACATTGTTAAAACAGCTTTTCTTGATGTATGCAGCTTTTGAGTTGCCTACTGCTTTGTCCTGGATGAAATAAAAAAAATCAGCTGTGGAATCTCTAGTGGGCTGAGAGGGATTTGTTTGAAAGATGTATATTATTTTAGACAATGAAATAGGCACTAGGCTTTCAAAGTGCATGGCTTCTTTAAAGCTTCTATGCAAATGCTATTGAAAGAAAAAATAGTACAGCTCCATTCCCTCTGTCCCAAACAAATAGTAATATACTCTGGGAAGAAGCAGAAAGGTAATGAGGATATTTCAAAATTATTTCTGGCACATGCATGACCTAATTTTTAAGCTTTTGGGGTTTAAAGGAGCTTTTGTTTGAATGTAACACTTGGCAGGAAAATGAGGCTGAGCAGAGGTGTTGAAATAGCACAAGAAATCTGGAAAAGCAGCCTCTGAACAGCCCTGGAGAACACATGCTATGTAGTTACATGTCCTTAGCTGGTGGATCCTTGTTCAGTTTTACTCCTGCTTCCCAGTGGAAAACCCAAACACTTCATACAAACGTGACAGATGAAGCCCTCAAGGTGCTCACTGAACTTCTCCTTGGGGCTGTGATCCCATGGTGTTCTAAGCATGTGCCTCATGCCACCTGTGTGAGAGGCTCCTCACTCCTCCTGTGTTTGTAGCCAACTTTTCTAAGGCTTTGTGGGACCAAAGCTTTCTTGTGTCTAAATAGTTTTCAAGGTTATCTTGCAGAGTTCATAACTGAAGAACATGCTTTTCCATCAGTCTTTTTAAAGGTACTGTCCTAGTTTTGTGTAGGCAACGGGTTCCTCCTCGCTCTGTGGCCTCCATACCCCAGCTGCATAACCACCCAAATGGGTTCAGAGGCAGGGGGACTTTCTTGCCTGCCAGCTGACTGTTATCTGTGGCATGTAGCATTTCAGTGGGGGCTGCTGAGGAGGGTTACAGACCCCTCCAGGCAGAAAGTGTTTGCTTTGTGGACGTGGTTAGATGGAAGTCAGGGAAGAGATGCATGCTGGAGGGAGAGGTAAGGTGGTTTGTGCACAAAGGGCTGTGTGAGAAGGTAAGACCAGATACCTAAGCTGACTGGGCTTTTTGGCTCTTGATCCATTTCAGTGATTTATTTAGTGTCCTATGACTGAAGAGTAGCACTTTCCCATCAAAATGGGAATTGCTGTTTTCCAGCTTCTGACTTTTACACAGAGACCTTCTGATGAAAGTGCCAAATTTGCAGTCACATTTTGCAGTTAAGCTGCCCTTTAAGAGCAGTGAGGAAAACCCCATGGATGTGGAGATGCAGCACTGTTAAACAACTTTGGCATTCAAATAAACAGTGCTTTTTGCTTTATTCTCTCCTGGGTCATCCCCAGGTTTTGCTATGCTCAGATCTTTTCTTCATGACTGCTGCTGACCTTGTTTCCTCCCCAGTAGCTATCTGATGGACGAGAGATGTCCTAGGAGCTGGTGGGACCTGGAAAACCCATATTCCTCCATCCTTTGACTGGGATTGTCTTCTGTGACCTTTGCCAAGACACTCCCTCCACCTACTGCTTCTGTCTGGCATTGATAAAAGCAGAAAACATGTTTATCTAATAAATGGTCTTGTGAGGATGAAATCTAACAATGAGTGCAAGAGACTCAGTTGCTGTATGGTGATGACTATTTAAGCGTATGGATAAAAGGCAGCTTTATGTGAAGGTTTGCCTGGTGCTGCCTCACTTGTGGCTCTTTGACAGAGCAAGCACAAACATCCACATTTTCTGAATGAAAGAACTTAAAAAGAAGTCTCTGCAGGGAGTGTGGAGGTGAAAGCCTCCACAGGACACTCTGCAGAAGTACTTGCTTTGCTCTAAAAGTATGGGTTAAAAAATACAGGAATTCTGGAGAGATCAAACTATGTTGTTTCCGGCCTCGGAAGTGGAGATCCCCATGTACTCCAGCAAAGCATATCCTTGTCTCCCCTACACCTTTTATTGCCACAAACATTGTCCATATTTTGTTTAGAAGCCAATTTTTAAATGAATTGAGAAAGGCCTCGGGTAAAGGCAGCTCTGCTATCCTAAACAAGGCTTGAGCATAACCAGTTTCAGTGTGCTGCTCTAAATTGCCTACTCAAACACTTCCATACAGATCTGGCTGCCTCTGTGGAGAGTGCTGATATAAAATGCTGATGTATCAGCATTGCTGTGATCCCCATTCCTGGGGTGCTGGGAGCTGCAGGCGTGTAATAACCCTCTGCAGCATGAACATCTGAAAGTGGTCAGCTCCCAAATCCTCTTGTAAACCTAACCCAAAAAATGGAAACCTTTTGTTTCTGAAATAGGCAAAGTCTTATGACTTTTTCCAATGATTTCCCCACACCCCCCCTAAATTTTTTGGCTAGAGCCTAGTCACTAAATCTAACCCAAATTCAAAAATAGCTTTGGATGTCAGTGGGGAGGGAAAGGCCTGACTCCAGCATGATGTTCCAAAAATCAGGGCTTTTGTGTGAGCTTAAGTAGGGGGAGATTGGTTTGGGTTTTTAATAGTCCACCAAACCTCATCCTGTCCTGACACTGGAGCTTTACTCAGAGCTGTTTCTCTTTTGCTGATGTTGTATACCCAGGAGTTTTGACAAGATGTTAATAGTCTACTCAGTATGTGCTTGGTTCACAGCAATTGATGCTCATTGACATCTGAGCTGCTTTCTAAATGAGCCTTCCAAGTTCTTCATGATTAAGATTTTAATATTTCCCACTATATTTTTTTAACAGATGACTTCAATGCAGAGGAAAAATCCTTTCTGTGTCCAGACTCACAACTAAAGAAGAGTTGCTTCTCTTTTGCTTTTTAGCTTTAATAAAAAGTTTGATTTGACTCTTTCCATGACGACAATACTCTCTTTTTTTTTTCAAATCCCAGAATTTCCTTTTCTAAAATTCTTTCATTTTAAAAATATCCATGTTTGGAATTTCTTAGCCAGGTTATTTTAACCAAAGTTGAAACCATAGGTTATTTTTTAAATCTTGGGTACATGGTCTAGCAAGGATATTTTACCTTCTACTCGGAGAGCCAGAAGCTCTGTGCTTATTCCTGACTCTCTAGTGCAGAAGCAAGAAGAGCATCAGCCCTCAGCAGGATGAAGGATGAGATCCTAACCTTTGTGAACAATCTCTTTATTTGTACCATTAATTTCTATGTAGTCACTTTCAAAGAACAGCCTTAATTGCTGTGACCTAGGGCAGCCATATCTGGCCTTAAGAAAAGCAGGGACACTCTGTAGGTACAATAATGGGATTATAAAAGTTGTCTCCAGGAAGTAGAGAACTAGTGTGATGAATTTAGTTAGCAGGAAATGGAGCCAGCTACAGTAGTTCAGGGAGACCTGCTCGTGGTCTCTTTCTCTAACCATAACCAACTGCAGCCAAGCCTGACTTCACTATTGTTTTTGAGGTGGCCCTGGTTAGCTTTTTATAAGGCTAGTGATAGGATTCCTTGGCATGCAGCCTGGACTCTGCTGTGTCTTTTGTGCGAGGGGACTGTTGGGTTTTCCCTGCTGTGTCCTGCTGCACAAGTTGAACTCAGTTGCTACAGGACACTGAAAGCACCCCGGAAATAAAAGGGGTTTTCCCTTCTTATGGCTGTTGAAATTAGAGCCCAGAGGCCTGAGCTATCCTGCCACTAACCTTGCATGTGCATTTTGCACAACCAGGACTTTGCACATGTGGAGCAGTTCATCAACACAAGCACACCACTGCAGTCAGCAGCAGCTCTCATGAAGGGAAGGATGGATTTTTTTTCTCTGTGGGAAGTAGAAAGAGCAGTGTAAGGAACTGGCAGTGTGACCAAAACCATGTGAAGAGTCTGTGTTGGAATACAGCTCTGAAGGCACACATCCTTGACCAAGTAACAGAGGACTGACAACCCTTCTGCCTCTTGCTCTTCTCCTTCTTAATTCCTGGTTAGGAATGGAGCCTGTGGCAACCTGAACGTGGCTGTCTGTCTTGTGGACATACTCCTCTAGCTGCAGACTGGAGTGGGACCTTCATAGTTGACAATGGTGATGGTTTTTGCAGGCTTTACTGGCTTTGGTCAGTCTTAAAGGTCTGTTGTTACTCTATCACCTTGAACTGGTACTGAATGAGCGGAGCAGTTTATATTCACTTACCAACTCACATAGAGCAATAAAGCCACAAAGCTCCTGCATCTCTGTAGGTACTGCAAGTCCTTCCATGGCTGTAGAGTTGATCCTGTCTCCTCTGTTGATAACATGTGTGTGCCTATGCCATCCACCCCAACCAAAGCTGCTCTGCAATTCCTGTTTATTTGACTTGCCTTGTAAAGTCACACGCCAATTTGAAAATCATTAGGTATTTCTACCAGGAGTCAAAGACCACATTCAGAATGGATTACACGCATGTTTCTTAAAAGTGTTAATGTGCTAATCTGCTGGTTACTTGATCCAGGCAAAATGCCATGATATTCCACATGAGCAAAATACCACGGTTCTTGGAGATTTCATATAAATATTACCCACTGTGTTTCCACATTTGAAGTGTTATACTTGTCTATTAAAATCAACAAGCTGGAACCAGTATCTGGAAATATGTGATATTACTATTTTATTTATGAACTTCAGATTCTTTTTAATAAAATACCTTACAAATAAGGAACAGAACATGAATCTTGCTGTTATTTCATGTATTCTGTGTAAATATTTCAGCTATGCCTTGCAGCAATAAAAGCACATTATATACACTCTGCATTACCATTGTGACCAATAATGTTTGACTTACTGTGCTGTATTTAGTCCAAAACCAAAACAGTCAGGGCAACATCGTAGCTATTTTAACAGTATGCTGTAAGTAAGGCATGCAATGAATAAGGCCTCACACTAAATGAGAGCTTGTTCATTATTAAGTTGCTTGGATTATAGAGTACTCCTGACTCTGTTAAAGAGTAAAATTTCTTATTTGTGTTCTGGAACCGGGGTGGGATGAGGCCACAAAAACAGTAGCCAGGCTGTGCTTTTGCAGTTCACAGTGTGGGCCCCACTGTTTCTTTCAAAGCAAAAGCATGAATGGGAGAACACACTGACTTTTGGTACAGAGGAACCCTGCCAGTGGGCCTGCAGGTATCAGCCAGACATGCCCAGGGCTCTCTCAGCTAGGGAACATAGGGTCACTTCTGCTTTTCTTTTCTTTTTAAGTTGAATTATCCCTAAAAGTCCTTGTCCCTCTAAAGAGCAAAGGCTGTTGCTGTGTCAGGATTTGGCTCTCACTGGCTCTCTCCTTATCAAAGGGAGCATGAGGATACAGGAAGCTCCAGCACTGTGCAGTACCTGACAGAGAGAGACCTTCCCTCCTATGGATGTGATGCCAGTAGGGATCGTTTTTTTTATTTCTTCTGTTTGCTGTTGTGCCATCTAGCTCAAGGTAAAAAAGACCTGTATATTTTCCAGCTCAACCTCACATAGGCTTTTTTTGTGAGATTTGGCTTTTTTTTAGCAAAGTTTCAATAGGGCTGAATGCAAGTGTAGGTACACCAAAACTTCTGAGCCTTACAATCAGGGGCATGACATTTGTGTTGGGTAGAACTATTTTGGGGGAAACTGTGTAGTTATTGGTCTCACAATAAACTAGTAAGCTAACACAGAGTATGAGCCATCTTTTCATCCTTTTTGGAATTTTATTTTTAATTCTTATTAAAATGCCAGAGGAAAAAATATTTCTAGATGATTTAAACTACCTTCAAATATTTTTTCAGATCAGTTCCATCTTGTTCTGCCATTGGTTTAGGCCATTGAACTGGGAAACCTCACATTTTCTCAGTGCTACTATCATACATATACCCATCATTTAAGGCTTAAGTAGAAGTTGACTTATATGCATTCCTCGGGTATAGATTTCACTCTGTATGGCTGCCAGATACTTACATTCTTCTTATCAAGGGTATCACATGAGCCATAAGGAGACAATAGGCCATATATCTTTGTACTCAGTGATAGAGGCTTGAGCCTGCCCATCTGCCATGTCTTGATGTAACCCCTGCTGCAGCTGAACTTTAACAAGTGTCTTTTATTCAGAGCTTATCCAGAGTGGACGTGGGATAAGAGTTAGGCTAGAAAACCGCCTTTGGTTTAGAAACATGTGCAGCTAATGATGTCACAGCTGGTAAGACAACAGGTTTAGGGGATTGATAATGGCATACAGAGCCTGTTCTTTTGGATGACATTTTGTTCAAAATGCCAGTATGCACAGTAGAAAATTGCCACCTGAGATCCATTTGTGACATCTTCCTTGATCTTATATCTTATATCTTATATCCTTTCTGAGCATGTCAAGGGTCTGCAGAATCTGACCAACATTGCTGGTAGCCTCAACAGACACGGTGAAAATACTCAGCCATTGAGCTCCTTGGCACATGCTCCTCTGTCTGTCTGCTCTGTCCAATGGCCTGGGCTCGTGTTCTCTGCAGCCACTTTAAGGTCTTGGCTTTGGGACAAGCCTGGTAGGAGACTTTCCTGCTTAATGGATGATCTGTCAGAGGGCAACTCAGACCATGAAAGGAGGGGGTGTGCTGGTCTGTCTGCAGGGGTTACTGAAGGAGCCTTTGGTGTCACGCTCCATGCCAAGGGATCTCATGCAAATATCTCAAATTAGGTGAGGTAAATCCAGATCTTTTTCTCTATGGCCTCAAAGTCAAGAGATTTTCACGAACACTGAATTTATTGAAAGACTGGGTCACAGGTACAGCCAGGCTACAAAATCAGAAAGAGAAGGAGATTTTATAGCCCATTTTAATATCACAAGAAGCTCTTATTCATGGAATATCCTATGTGCCAGTGAGAGCAACCCATATTTTCTTTATGTTCTCCCTTTGTTGAGTCCTCTGTGAACCCAACTGTTCTTTGGACACAAAATGAAAAAAGCTCTCCAAGCTCTGACTTAGATGGTGTTAGAACTTCAGCTCTCTTGAGGAAATTAAATAGCCACCCAGAGACTAAAATGGTAACACAGCAAATAAGCCAAAGCTCGTCAGCATGTAACCAAGGCTGCATTGTTCTTCCCTTCCTCCCTGCCAATAATTTTTGAATCTAAGGATATTCTGCTATAATTCATTTCCTGTGCTTAAGAAATTCTGTCCACAATGCCAGAATATCTAAATCTGGTAATTACTTCTACTGTCCCAGTTGGCACAGCTCTGTTTAAGTCCCCAATTAAGTCTTGTAGCGTAGAAGTGAGAAGTGATGCTACATTGGCTTAGAACATCACTGAAGTCAAGGTTAGCAGAAGACAGTTTTGCAGATTCCTTTGGAATGATTATGTCAAGGCAGAAGCTTTGCTAAAAGCCCATCCCTGACTTGTAGAAATATTCCTGTCAAGGTTGTTTTTAGTTAATATTTATTTGTGCACATATGAGACTTGGATTAGTTTTCCAGTGCCATTTTAGTGAAGTGGTAGGGAGAAATGTTTTAAGGTTTTCTAGCTTGTATGAGACAGTCTCTGAGTTGTCAGAAAACTGTTTCAATCCCGCTGAGATGAAACAATCAAGTTTTCACACAGATATTACTCCTTAACAATGCCCTTTCCCTACAGCTATTCAATATTTAGTTTTAATTCTTAGGCCTCTTAAATTGAGTTAGCGATACAGCATAATCCTGGAGCTATCCTGTCTCTAATCCCATAACAATACATTTTGTCATTTCAAAAAATGGTCCTTTTTTCTTTCTTTCTTTCTTTTTTTTTTCTTTGTTTGTCCCAAAGGCAAACATGCTCATGCTCCAGGAATGTGTCTATTGCAGCCAGAAGAGGAAATCCAACTAATCAAAATGTTATCAGCAATTAACAAAATAGTTTAATGATTTTTTCAGCATTTCAGAAAAAAGAAAATAAAACACCAGTTCCAAGTAAATTTATTTAGCTGTGCTAGTCTCTGGTATTCTGCCAATGTTCTTTATAACAGGGATTTAGAAGTTAATAGTATTGGAGATTAGAAATTGGTGTCAGTTACAGAACTGTGCAAACTGATTTCTTTGCATTAAGATATAACAGCTGAAATTAATAAAATACATTTCATTCTTATTTTTTTTCATTTAGCTGTAATTGCAGTTTTGGCATGCAAGTCTCTTTGTCCTGGCGGGATGGCCCCATTCCTCATTCAAAGAATACCAGGAAAAATTTTAAAAAGGAATGGATATCATAATTTGACCTGGAAAAAAAAAACCAAACATCTCAACAAACCCACCAGTCGTTTTACTTCCTTTACATGTAGCACAGAAAGCCCTGATTAAAAAGCAAATGAGCAAAAGGAGTCTCCTGGCCTGCTCAGCACAAGAGCTGAACCTGCTCCTGCCAGCCTGGCAGCTGGTGAATGCTGGTCTGCAGTCTGGCCAGAGTGGCCACGTTATACCCTCAGGGCTGGGGCTCTTGCCTGCCAAAACCATCGCCACTGGCCCAAGATGGTTTGGCAGTGCCAGGTCTGGCCCCTGACCCTCCCTGCATAAATCTGGAGTGGCATGTCCCCTGTAAAAACATGGAGAGGCATGTCCCCTGAATAAACCTGGAGAGGCATGTTCCCTGCATAAACCTGGAGAGGCATGTTCCCTGCATAAACCTGGAGAGGCATGTCCCCTGAATAAACATGGAGTGGCATGTTCCCTGCATAAACCTGGAGAGGCATGTCCCATGCCTGCCAGCAGTGACAGCCGAAGGTGCCTGCTCCTCCAGCTGGGCCTGGAGAATCTGATGCCAGCCACGGCCCATGTACAGGGAAAGGTTCACAGCTGCTCCTGGAGAGGGGGCATTAAGGTCAACGTGGGTATGTTTTCATGCTCTTCCGTAACAATTCACAGCTATAGCTAAAAATAATACATAGCAACCTTTAAAGTTGCCCAAAAGCTCTTAATTAAAGTTGCTGGGGGACGCAAAGGGGGTGGAATCACAGAAAACCCATTGATTAGATTCAATAGGGCCTTGTTTATAAAAATGGAATTTGGGGCCCCAGAATAACCCTTTAAACAGATCTTTGTCAAGTACCTCAGTGATTCAGCACATGCCATTCCACATTGAGGATTTATTACAAACTTAATAACATAAGTAATTTTAATGTTCTGAGCATGTCCACGTGTGTGTGCACGCATACTTGTAAGGGATTATAGTTTTCCAACTACTAATTTCCTTGCAAATTAAAATGTTAATATTTGACACACACTTGAAAGCCTCACAACAACAAACAAAAGTTAAGCCCAGTTGTTAGCACAGAGAGAAAGTACAGAAAAATTGCCAACATCACCGATTTCAGATTTATATAACCAATAGCTTATAAACACTTAATTGGAATCTGTGCAAAAATGTGTTTCTAGGCTGAAACCACCTGCCATGTCCGGTTTCAAATAAATGCCACCTGCTGAGGATCAGCCTTTGGCAAACACGTGGGCAAATCAGTTCTTAGTCCAGCAAAGTGCCACCCAACAGCAGAGTGAGTCTGGTCTCACCAAGGAGCACAGGGTTTGGATCTCAGATGAAAAGAATCCCATGCTGTAGTCTAGATAGGTGTGTTTTTAGTGGCTGTTTAACAAGGGCTGTCCTTTATCAGGAAAGCACTCATTAGCCATCCTTATTTACTAGTATTACCAGGCAGGGCAAAATAGAAAATATATCTTTATTTAGGAAAAATAGTAACAGTAACATGTCTTTAGTGATTTCTTAAGGGGCAAGTAAAGCATGCTTTATATAAATGGGTTTATGAACAAATATTGATTTAAATGCTAGTCTTCAGGTAAGACCCTGTGGCACAACACCTAATAGCTGTGGGAAGGCTCCTTGTGTAGCTTTACACATGAGCAGCTTTACACAGACGTTGTGCATGGACCACTAGCAAGGGGCTCATCCTGCATGCCCCAGTTGGCTTTCTGGCCACAGCAGAACCATCCTGGCAAGATGTGAGCGGCCCTTTAGTGAGGATCCTCTGGACAGTGTCCTTGCCGGTCTTGCGTGGGAGCATATTCTGTAGCAGGATGTCCCTGTAGGAGGCTCCTGCCATTTCTTAAATAAGACCCATGACAGTGTAACAAGAAAGTCATGTTACAGGGCCCTTTGTATCTTGGAGGTGTTTGGAATACTGTGAAAACTGACTAGATCCAGCTTTTTTACCACCTAGACCCTGCTTTTTACTGACTAGATCCTGCTTTATCTTTGCTTTATTTGGTAGAATAGCACACACTGCATTTCACAGTGCAGTACATTGCTTTTCTGGGAATTTTAGGAGCAAACTTTGGAGCTGAGTATGATTATCAGGAATGATGAAGCTACAGTGAAAGCAAACATGAATAAAGCAGTATTTGATTTACAAACCTGTTTAGACAGAAAAGACGCTCCTCAGCTGCACTGCAGGACAATGCAGCCCTTGGCCGCGCTGAGCCACGCGGGGCCCCATGCAGAAAGCTTTTTTGTTTTGTGCCAAAGAAAACTTTTGCCTGCTTTGAGACAGGCAAAATCTGCAATCTGGGCTCCTCAGAGATCAATTCACTGCTAGCACAGGGGAGTGACCAGCAGCAGAAGGTGGGAACATGGTAAAAGGTTTTGTGGAGGGTTTTCTTTTCATTGCCTGAAGAAATTCTGATCCTATTGAAACACCAGGGCCAAAGGAAAGTCGCTGGGATCCCTGGCCAGACTCATCTGCACCTTGAGAATGACATCAGAGGCAGCAGTCTTAAGCCTGACTGGCATGCATCACATTCTGGGCTATAGGTCCATATGAGAGCGCTTTGCTCAGACCAGCATTGCAGCAAAAATTTGAGTGTTACCCTCCTAACACAATGGCCCCAAATCCCTACGTGATTGTTTACCATGTCCTCAGTCCCCATGAGTGCCCAGGACTGATGGAGGCACAGCTGCAGCACAGGGTAGGGAAAGTTTTCCAGGCTGGTCAGAAGAAGGGATAGCATCTAAGCCAGCCAGGGAGGAAGGTGGGGATGTGGCAGGTGGGGCATAGGATGACATAGAAGCTCATCCCCTACTCAAACAATAGACAAAGTAATCTTAGAGGTGCTGCCCTGACATATGCTTAAGTATTGGATGAAACTTCTCTGGGTCACAGTCTCCTTTGACCATCAGCTATTTTTTTCCCAGTTAACTCTTCTGCTACACTAGTAAAAGCTTTATTTAATTACATGAGAGTGTTATCAAAACACTGATTTCACTGTCTGAAAAAAGAGGTGTTTTTCTTCCTGGTATGAAATATCACAAAATTTAAACTATTTAAGTTTTGTTCTGATTTGCATTGGAAACAAGCTTGAACATGTCAAAATATGTCCAGAAATGATAATTCAAATTTTTTTTGACCAGCTGTATTGTCAATGCTTGCTATTTTCCTGGAAATACTCAAAATATTTTCTGTATTTTTTTAATTCCTGCATATCTTTTTTTCCAAAACAAATTTTTTTGTCTTAAATGGGTGCAGAGAAGAAGTAAAAATATAAATCTCACCTAGTGAGTCCAAATCAAGAAAATTAGGAAACCCTACTTTTTCTTGCATATTAATAGTAATTTCTGAGACAGCCTCTTGGTTTTGTTGCCTGGTTTTTAAACACATGTGAAGGTTTTCTTGTGTCCCAGACAGCAGCAGTAAGAGAGAAGTCACAGAGTTTGCCCAACAAAACCACCTTTCCCACAGGAGCAAAGATGTTATTAGTGAGGTTGTAAAGGAGGCTGACAGTTACACGGATGTTTTACATTATGAAAGCTCAAAATCTTGAGTGCTATCTGCTCAGAAATTCCTGCATCCTATTCCAGCCACCAAAGCACCATTTTGCATCTTTTCTGGGTTTTGCTCCAGTGATGTCATCCTCCTGGTGGTTTTTAGGTCAATCTCCAAGCTGATGCTCAGCTGCCAAAGGTCTCATGATGTGTGCTGCATTTCCATAGTCTCATGGCATGTGACACGTGCGAGCCATACCCAAAATGTAAGGGAAGAAACAGGCTCAGGGTGCTCTTCCCACTATCGAGGGTGAGCAGGACTCTCAGAGGGTGTTTGGAGCCCCGCCTGATGGCTGGGTGTGTGGAATGCCAGAAGGAAGGGGTGAGACAAGAGAAGGGCTTGGGTGTAGTCTCCCATCTGAAAGGGAGTGGGAATGGAGGTGGAAGAGAGGCTGGCACAGGCAGTGTACAGACACCCAGGCTACAGCAGAGACCTTGACTTCTCCATTAAAGGCTTAGGAGAATGAGGTAGGACTGGAATCCCCTTTCCTGCGTAAATCTTGCTCTGCTGCTGCAGGGATTTTTGCATGAAAGCTAAACCCTCTGGTCCCTGAGATGTTGAGAGGCTGAGGAGTGAGTGGATCTCACAGACCTTCTCATCCTTGCTCTCGGTCTCTGAGACTGTGTATTATTTCCAGCCTGGTTTTACTCAGCTTGCCCAGAGTAAATTCCACACCTTAAGCATTTTCCCCCAAGCAAAGGAGCAGGGAGGTACCAAGGTGGCATCCAAGTAATTGTTCCATGGACTCTTTTTAAATACTGCTTGTTTGCTATGTGAATTAAGGACAGAGTTCATGAGGCTTTTCAGACATTATGGCCAATCTTATGGTAAGAGACCTGGCTTTCACTCAAGAAAGGGGAATAAAACTACTTGAAGAACCCTTTATGGTTGGAGCTTCACACAGCGTAAACTCGGGATTAGATGTTTCAGGCAGTGCAAATGCGTGGACTTGTAATGTGTCTGCTCGGGTCCCAGCTAATCCCAACAGGTGTCATGCAGACATACTGCACATTAAAGATTTGCTGTGGGGATGAGGGTAAAAATAGCAAGAGGCTGGGAGAAAAAGTGCATTTCAAAAGCAATTTTCCTCCTCACAGAAATCCTGTACTTGCAAACATATTTCACTCCTACACAAGATCCACATAATAATTTTATTTATGCTCATATGCAGTTTGGAGGAGACTCTCAAATATGCCGATCCAGCATTGTTGGATTTAAAGAAATTAATAAAAACAACTCCAAGCAGCTGGTTGAAACAATTATGCTTTTCACAGAAAGCTTTGCAGACTGCACAGAAAGTTATGAAAATAATCCTTTCAATTAGTGTGTGGTCAGTGCACCTGCAAAGGAGACTTGTCCAAGTAAAAGTATCAACTAGTGTCAATGAGAACAATTCATGAATTCATCACGAGGGCCTTTTTCTATTACCACATTTACACAGATGTGAATCCCTGGGGTGCAGACACCAGAAGGGTAACCCGACTGTAATCCAAAGAGCATGAGAAACATGAGCTCAGATCAGGAAAGCTATTAATTTTTGTGTATATTTGACTTCAGCATCTTTTCCCCTCTTGCACACATTGCATTTAATAATCATATCTATCTACCTTCCCTGCACTTCTCAGCTCTCTAGTAAGAAATAACATATTAATTCCTGGTGAGAAATGACATCAGCTAGAGGACTCTAGAAGACCAAAGGGATTTGCAGCTCTGTAATTTTATCACCTGTGCCATGGTTGTAAATGAGTTCATCAAGCTGGTAGAATAATACTCATATTGTAGTGCAGTTTTAACCCACTGGTGTTGGATGCATGAATTTTTATTTTATAAATTTTATTATATATTGCCCAATGGGTCATCGCACCAGAGTGACATTAGAGGGGAATAACTGAATAATTTGGAGAAAAGAGTTGAAAGAATGGAAAGTCCTGAAGCAAAGACAGCTGAGATGAAAGTGGAAGTTGTGTAAAGTGTATAACATGCCTTTGTCTTGATCTTCTTTTGCAATTATATAAGAACCTCATATTTCTGTAATAATAGAAGTTTTCATCAAATTATAACAACTCTATACATTTGATCCATAAAATGAAGAAAACCAACAAGTTTGTAGCTCAGTAAACATACAGTGAGTTCCTGAAACAACATAAAACATAAAAAACAGAGGAGTGGAAGACTATGATGTTTTTCAGCAGCTTGTGGGCAGGAGACATTATTTTAAATAAAGTGTGTATTTATTGACTTCTTCTGTATCTGAGTATAATAGTCTAGTGTTTGCAGCATACAAAGTAAAGGCCAGCAGGGTGTATGTCAAAAAGCCAGGCCACAAAGGGATTGCTCTGATATCAAAGACCTCTGCACACTTTGAACATTTAGATAAACATTAGTTTATCCAAATTGCTTTAACACTTTTTCCTAGCAAAAAGCAAACAAAAAAATGGCAATACTTTGTAAAAACCGCTGTTCTTTAGATTTGGCTACTATAAGCACATTTTCCTTGTAATTCTTAATTAATAACTAAGGAAAAAATGCCTATTGGTATGATATGATACGGTACATGCTTCCTCCTGGTTTCTTTTTGTATTCCCTGCAAACAAAAGGCAAATAGAGGTATTTGTTTGTAATGTATTCTCTGTTGTATGAGACCACTGAGAAAGCCCCATGCACCTGTGATGTCCATGATTAAGTTCTGCCCTGGGATTTGCTGCACCGTAAACACAGGAGTCAAGGAAGCTCCAGAGCTGCTGGATGTCAGTGACACCCCTGATATTGGAAAATTTACTCCATCTCCACCTCCAGGGAGGGGGTGGGATGCAGCAGGACCACATTGTACATATCTTAGTGAGCAGCATGCATGCAAGCCAAAGTGGAAATGGAGCGAGTATGTAAACTACAAGTAATGCTTGTAACAGTTAAATGGTATGTAGAGAGCACTGGTAACAAGATGGTGAACAAATCTCTCCTTCACTACTCCAGGAAAGTTAGTGTCTCCTTCAGCATGGAGGAGACTACACCTGCTCGTACCTCCTGGTCAAACCAAGAAAATGAGATATTAAAGTCTTTTCTTGTTGGATCTAAGAGAGTGTTTTGCTTTCAGTCAGTAGAATTCAGGAGTGTTAATGAGAGCGGGGTTTGGTCCAGAGGTTTTATTTCCCTACTTGTCTTTTGCTGGAAAAGAGGCCCAGTTTCACAGTGCTTTGTCCCTGGAGAAGTCATTTGCACCTGTGCAGCATGTAGGCAGCCCTGCCAAATCACAGGGAGAAGTGTTCGTGGTGCCAAACAGACCTTGCTGATTTCTTATTTAGCAATCACATCTTAGCACATTTTTCCTTCCTCCTCTCTCTCTGCTTTGCCTATTCAGCTCATTTGAAAGGTGTGCTTTGCAGCATTTGAAAGCAGTTTTGCACTGCTGCAGATGTGCGCAGTTCTGCAAGGGCCAAGAGCAGAGCCAAAGCACAGCATTCACTTCCAATGCACGCTGGCAAGTAATTTCTCATGGATTTCAACAAAAGATGGGATTTAGCCCATCATCCTCCCTTCCCAGGATTGCCATTAAGGCTCAGGCCATGAGGGAAACGGTGAGTGCTTCCAGACTGTTAATCACTGTGTGTTTACAGTCTTGGAAACCAGAATTAAAGATCCTTGGAAATCCAAACCTGAACACTTCTAGGCCTGATTCAAGTATTGTTTTGTCCCCAGAGAAGAAACCTGCCGTGGTGCTTTGGCAGGACTTTACAGCCCTGCGGCGCAGGTGCGCATTCCGAGGATGCAAACCCCCTGTGCCCCGGCCAAGGTGAGCGCCACTCCAGCCCCGGAGCTGGAGCTGGAAGAGCTGCTCCACACGTGACCTCCTCTCATCACCCTTTCGTGGCTGTCTCAGGAAGCTGACTGCTGCACTGAGATAGCTTTATGCTTTTTTTGTTACAGCTGGTTGGAAGGGTTTGGGGATTTTTTAGCCTTGTTTTTTTTTTTTTTTTTCGTTTTTTAATGAAATAAAGAATCATTGAAGTCTACAGTTTTCCAGAGGAGATGTGACAAAACAGATTTTAAAGTGCATCATTGCTGTTCTCTGAGTATTTTATTTCAGCATAGAAAGAAACACCAGCTGGTCCCATTGTTTGACATAGAGACTCTTTTCAAAATTAAAATTTGATACAGGTGGTTTTTTGCTAGGCAGTATTTTGAAGATACTGACATCTGTAAATGACTCATGGCAACTGAGACAGTCCGGTTGAGGGTAAAGCTGGCACTTCCTACCCATGGGGTCTTCTGACTGTCCAGAGAACTGCATTCCTGCAGAGAAAACATCCCCTACTTCTGAAAAGTCCTGGAAAAAAAAATAAAGATACAAAAATAGCTTTATCCATTTTCTTAGTCTAGCTCTACAGAGTCAGTCCTTTTGTTTTATTCATATAATTGGATTCTGCAGCAGTTTGCCAGAGATAAAAATCCACATCATCCTGATGCCTCAGTGGGATACAATCACTCCTCAAAGACTGCTGTTAGAATTTTTGAAAAGAATCAGATCCCAGAAAAATAAAATGTACTCTACTGTGCATGCTGTGTATGTAATCCAGAAAGTCCTACAGAGGCACAAATTTTTCATTTTAGTGGCTGAATGGAAAGCTCTACTCGTTTCAGGTAAAACTGAACTGAATTCAGCTTCTTCTTAAACAAGAAAATGTCAAAATACAAAATTTGATCTTTTCCAAATGATTTCCCCTGTTTTCTTTCCAGCACCCAGAAATCAAAGCTGGATTTGATCAGATCTCAAATGTAGTTTCTAGAGACCTGAAATGGTACTGTTTGACGACTACTGTGAATCCTGCCCACTCCAGAGGAACTGCAGCTGCTCCATAGCAAGGCACAGGCGATGGGCAGAGGAGGATGTGTCCCTGCCTCACCACCAGGCACAAGACAGTAGCCTGGCTGACAACATCACCACCTGCAGCTGCCACAGAGCTGTGTCTCACCCCCAGGGGGACTAGAGCCAGGGTGCACCTCCTCCCACCGGCCAGCATCCCTCTCCACTGGGTGGGCACAGGGAGCTCGGTTCACTTTCTGCCATAACAGAGGCAGGAGGCAGGATCAAGTCTCTGCTTCGGGAAGGGGCCACAGGTCAGGTCCTACAGCTGCCGTAAATAGTTGCAGCACTATTTAATTCAATGCAGCCTTTATTTACATCAGCTGATCTGGCCCCACTTCTCCTGTTTTCCTGCGCTTGTTTCCTTTAAGATATATATTTTATAGCCTTGTAAAACACCACTGTATATTCCTGTATAAACTAGTAAAGATATAAGCACAATGTGATTCTGCGGTTGTTATTACAGCAGTGCCTGAAAAGGGACCCCAGTGTGCCAGGTTCTGTGTGGCTCTCTGAGTGACAGGGAGCTCATGTCTAAAATAGGCAGGGCAAGCAGCAGGGGGAGGGAGGAGGGAATGGAACAAGAGAGGTTGGCCCAGCCAGGAGAGGAGAAGCAAGGCAGCAGGAGCTGGGGGCCTAAAGGAATGAAGCTGAGATGAAGAGCTGTGAGCTGGAGGGGGAGATGGGCTTTGGAGCAAACAGCAATGAAAGGCTGAATACGGCCAGCAAAATCTGTGCAAAATACTCTGGCATCTGACCCAGCTGCTCCTGCAGCTGTTCTGCCTGTGCTTGCTTTTGCCAGGCTTCTTCCTGCCTTTCTCTTTCCAAGGCAGGGGATAGTGGGAATGGGGGGGTAACATGGTGAGAGGAAAACAGCGAGAGCGCCCACAGACACATCTGTGGTACTAAGGACATCTCTCTGGTAATCTCTGGGTCCAGCCACTGAAGGGAGGAAGATGGGGTTTTAAAGCCCCAAATTCTCTCCTTCTCCTTCTCTGCCCTCTTAATCACCTTTCAATACTGCTTGGGCCTCCCCAGGTCCCTAAGCAAAGTACTAGAAATAAACCCTGGCAGAGGTACTGGTTCCTGTAGGAAGTTTGACTCATCTGCCCTCCTGAGGGAAACCTTCCTTCTCACCTCAAGAAAAGGAGAATATGCAGCAAAAACATCAATCTGCCCCAGTGTCCCCAAGTATTCAGAAGAAAGGACTTCCTTCAGCTGGGCAAGCTGGGCAGGATATTCAAAAGAGGAAGAGTTGATTTTTTTTACCATGTTATGACTGGGGTGCAGTCACGGACATCATGTCAGCCTCCCAGCCCTAAGAATGCCCAAAGAGAAGAATGCCTGGCAGGTTCCCCACAAGTACACTTGCTCACAGTCTGGCATGGGTGTGTTTTCTGTGCTCTCTCTAGAGGAGAGGACTGTCATTTCAAAAGACCATGGAAAATGATGAAGGGTGCAGGCTCTCTTCTACAGGCAGCAATGTTCGCCAAGTTTTTCTCAGAATATCTGAAATCCACCTGGACCATCATGGAGTTTCACTGCTATATGCAGCCAAAACACAGCTATGTCCAGTCCTAGGACACATCCTTCTGAAGAGAGGGAGAAGAGAGGAAAGGTGCTGCAGCAAGACCAACTCAATAAGACACAACTCACAAATGACAGACGTGAAGAAATTTCAGAAATAAACACATACTGAAAGCAGAGAAATTATTTTGAAATAGAGATTGCTTACGAATAAGGGAAGGTTAAAGGCAGTGGCTGGAGAGGAAAAATCCAAGATGAAAGTGAATAATTCAAATAAAAGGAAAACAAGAGAAGACAACAGAGAAGACTTCTAGTTGCTGGATGATAATCAGTGATTACGCCAAGCACCGTGCCTGGAGTTGCAGGTTTGAATCTGAGAAAGGTCAGGAACAATAGGGAAAGGACAAATCAGAGGACAGACAGGAGAAACTGTGGTATAAAGGGAAAAGTTGTTTGTTTCTGTTGGCAAAGCACATTCAAGAGCCTCAGGGTGGGAGATTTCTACATGACCAAATACAGAATATTGTGCTTCTCTCCCCTTGCTTTTGGAGCAATCCTAAAGCCCATCAGTTTTGACCACATAGCGGCCACGGCGTATCACTGTACGGGGCTTGAGCTGATTATACACACATACCAAGTAGGACTTACTCTTTCAGGCTTTGGGCTATATTGATGTGGCTATGTGTCTTGCAGAGGAGAATGGAGGTGGTGCCTGAACACAGTGCAAACACATCTGTCTAGGCCTGGCTATGGCAGTGTGCTGCTGAGAGACCGGATGTAAAAACATACTGACTGGAGCATCTGCTGTTGACTTTAAAGAAATGCCTGTTTCTTCTTTGTTCAAACATATTTCACTGCTGGCTTGCAAACTGAAGGGCAAGAAGAGATTTTATTTGTTCTATCAGAAAAAAGTATTGGTTTGTCTAACCCTTTTTTTCAAGAAGCAGCAGCTTGAGCAGGCTTTGATGATGAGAGGATTTTCAGGTCTACAAGGGAATTTCTGATCAAAACACATCAAATCTATGAATTTCTGGGGCTGGTGGAATGCAGGGAGCTCATTCCAACCCAGAAATTGCCTTTTCTGGACTCTTTCAGTTTGGAGCTGGTTTGCTGTGCACAAACATGCATTCCTTGGCATAGAAACCTTCATCCTGTCTTCTGGCACCCTTCAGGAGTACAGCCTGCATGCTCTCTGCTTGCTGCCAGACTTTCCCTTACAGCCTCTTCTCCTGGCAACAGAGGAAAAGCAGAGTCAGGAGACAGAGAAAAAGCAGAGCAAAGGCATGTGAGTGGTAGGGCCATCACTCCTCATTGCAGGGCCTGAAGTGCTCACTTGATATGAGTCCTGCCTGAGACTCCGTGCAACAGCAATGCTTGAAAGGACTATTACTTCATTATTCCCATTTTAATATTTGACCATTTTCACCATCTTTTTTTATTCCAGGCAGTTATCTGTTCCATTTATGCTGCATGCTTTCATGCTAAGTGTACGAGGTCACAGCAGGACAAAAAACAAGACAATGATCAGAGGATGACATGCATGGAAAAGGATGATTTCATTTTATACCTCCTTTTGCTGGGTGTAGTTTTTGTACCTTTTCAGGGTGGGAGAAGGGGATGTAGAATCAAAGACAGGTGGTTACACTTAGTGCAAATAATTTACTAATCTCCTGAATTTTGCTCTTTTTCCCCCTGGCACCTCAAGCATATTCCACCAGGGACTCCTATATGTTGTCAATCATCTAATGAATTTATTTGAATAAACATATTATGTCAACCTGAGATCCAAAGGGAAAGGATCCCAGCTCAGGAGAATAAAGTGCAAAAAGTATGCAGAGGAGCTTTCAACAGTAGTAAAAATCAGCTCTCTTGAACAAAATTGTAAGGCTCCAATAATAGACCTTGATGACAAGCAGAATTAAATAAAACATGAGTGATGAAACCCTGTAATGTTTATGGTGAGGTAGTCCAGACAGATGATTATTAACTGTTACCAAAACAGTGTCTTGGCAGTAGATGTGCAGTAACCAGGATGGAGACTGGTAGCTAGCTTAAATTACTGGTAAAAATCTGTTATAAGTTTCAAAGTTCTAACACAATGGAATAATAGCATGAAATCAGTAATTGCATGTGTGGGTGACATCATATTCAGAGGAGGGAAAGGGGTCATTTCCCATTTCATTCTGACTTGCTATCATATCTATTTCACAGCAAATACCTAAGAAGTAGGGTTGGGTCTCATGTTGTCTTTAGCTAAGCAGCCATGAACATACCATGTCACACCCTGCTTGGAAAAGAAAAAAAAAGGGAAAACAGCTATAACTTTTTGCTCCCGGACACACCTGGAAATAAAACATCAGTGATCCCTAGACGTAACTCGCTGAGTGATTCCAATCTGACTGAGACGCCCAAATCCAGCCTCTCCTTTGGCCAGGAGCAGTGACGCCTGTCAGGCTCAGGGCTGAGTGCTGAAGAAGCCTTTTGGGACTGGGAACACCTACATCTTAGCTAGGCAGGCGCAATCCATAAAAGCCTCCATCTATGCAAACGAACTGTTTCTGACCCATCCCAGATCCCAAGCGCCGTCACCGCCTGCTGCAGGGAACTGCTGTTTATGTCCCTTATTGACAGGCTGCTCTTATAAAGGCTTGGGAGCCCTCAGGGAGATGGATAGAAACTTCCAGGACTTGTCACCCTGCTACAAAATAGTGTTTGTCTCACACGTGTGCTGCACTGTGCCTTAAGTACCCCATTGCCTTAGCCTTTGTAATGTTCAGAGCCTGTGGTCTGCAGCTCCAAAACCTTCTCCCAGAGCTGATGAGACAGTGTTTTCCAGACTCTCCTTGGCCATACTTTTCCTTAATTGTTTTTATGCTGTTGTTTTTCTGTTATTTTCAGGGGTCTGCACCTGCAAATCCTGGCAGTGTTGTCAGGACAGGGCCTCATGGGAAGCAGCTCCCACTGCTGTGGGACCTCCTCTCCCCCTCCTTTGTCTTTTGGCTTGTATATTTTAGTTTATATTACGAAAAAACAAATATAGTCCACAGCAAAGTTAACAACAATAAAAATAACAGTAATAACAAATAATAGCATGCAATAACAATAAATATTCAGTAAATGTTATCCAATAGTGTCTGTACACACCAAATCGTAACAACCAGTCAATGTGAAACATTTGCACTTAATTAGCGTGCTTCAATCAGCACAAGCAGTGCTCTTCTTTACAAAACAGCAATGCAAGTCCATGCAACCAAATGGCAATTTTATCCTAAACTCTTAATCTTATTCTGAGACTTCTTAGCAACTAGCCCAAGTGACATGTATAGCGCCAAACTAACTGAAATTTGTGCACTTGAGAACATAAACGTCTGTCTCCAAGATTTTTTAATTCATCACCTTGACATCAGTCCTGAGGTAAAATACATATAGCAATGGTTATAAACCTAAGTAACCCTTATTAAATCCAGTACATATGTCACACTTCAACTCCAAATCCAAGCATGTTATACAAGATAGTACAGTTGTTTTCAGCAAAGAACAGGGAGCTGTCCGTTTTCAATACACAGACGCATGGCCCTATCATATTAGTCCCATACTTGAACAGGAGACTACTCCAAAAGCCATCAAACATCCTCATGTCAGCCTAGACCCCATTTCTAATTCCATTTCTTGCTAGAATTGTGGGAAGTTGTGGGCATTTCTCCCAGATTACAAGTGTTTACTGGTCATGTTTTGGCATTGCAGCTGAAAACCATCTAGCTGAGAGCAATTTTGAGCCTGGAAGTCACTGATCACTCCACAGACACAATAGAACTGGAGAACAAGACGTTTGGTTTGGGGTTAGAGTCAAACTTTCACTTGCCATTGAGCCAGGAGTTGGAGTTGTTGCTGAATCAAGGTGGTATTTATAGGTCTGGGGATGATAATATCAGGCTCCGTCTTCTGTATTCAGATGTAGTCTGACATTCCTCAGTGGCCTATTCTTGGGTATGTATGTAGAGTTGGGTTTAATTTGTGCAGGATATCAGAGTTTGACTGGCATTGGATGTTAGTTCTCAGTTACTGTTCAATCCAGAAGTAACTACTGAACTATTTATTAACTCTAACAAAAAGTACCAGGGATTATTTTGGTGTCTGTCAGAGTTTCCTGAATGAATTTTAGAATTAAGATTTATTCTTAGATTTAAAATACGTTTTTTTAATTGAAATTCCATCTCCTGCCCATTACTTGGTTTTTTAGATATTGGTTTGCATTCCTCACATTCAATCTCTTTCCCATTCAAGCAATCCACCTGGCTCAGTCAACTGGCAAACTTTCACACTAGCCTGTGCAAACAGTTCTCCTTTTACATACGTGGGTTCACAGTCTGAACCCACAGTCACTCAGTCTGCTCCTGCATTCACCTGTTTCATTTGAACTGGAGCTGACTGTGAGGTGGGTGGCATTTTTGTGCCAGTGTTCAGGCTCATGCAAGATGCACTTGGACTTGTGTTTTACTAGCAAATATGTACAGTCTTCAATATAATTTTTGTGTAGATAGGTTCTTGGTGTAGAAAATGAGGCACTCTCTCTAGATCTCCAGCAGTAGCTGTGACTGTGGATTGCTGTAGTCCATAGCAGAGATCCTCTGGCCCTCACCTTGGTGGCCCTCTGGCACACGTGCTGCTTTCAAGACCATGCTGCCATCAAACCAAGTCTCTGGCTCCTCCTTTGCTTCTGCACAGAGATGTGGAAACATCTGCATTGTTGTGGTTCATCCCCAGCCAGCAGACAAACCCCACATACCACTCACTCACCTCCCACCAGTGAGACTGAGGAGAGAATCAGAAGGGTAAAAGCCAGAGAACTTGTGGGTTGAGATAAAGAGAGCTTAATAGAGAAAGTAAAAGCTGAATACACAAGCAAACAAAGCAAAACAAGGAATTAATTCACTGCTTTCCATGGGCAGGCAGGTGTTCAGCCATCTCCTGAAGTGCAGGGCCCCATCATGGACCATGTAGTAGTTGGGAAGACAACACCATCATTCCATATGTTCCCCCCTTCTTCCTTCTTCCCCCCCTTTATGAGCCAAGCATGATGTTCCATGGTCAGGAATGTCCCTTTGGTCAGTTTGGGTCTCCTGTCCCAGCTGTGCCTCCTCCCAACTCCCCAAGCACCCTTAGTCTCCTCCTCAGCCTGGCAGTACAAAAATCAGAAAAGGCCTTGACCCTGTGTAAGCCCTGCTCAGCAATAACAGAAACATCTCCACATCATCATCATTGTTCAGCACAAATCCAAAACACAGCCCCCTACTACCCCAGTGAAGAAAATTACCCCAGTTAAAACCAGAGGATGCAAGAACTGGCCTTCTATTCTTGGGCAAGCTGAGATGGATCACACTGCCTTTGGCTTACCCTGCAAGTATGGGTGGATCCATCCAAGTATTTAATTTCAGTAGCACAGTGAAATGATCATCCTTCAGTTTTCCTGCTTCTCAAGATATCTCTAAAATAGTTTGCCAGCCTATCACCCTATCACCTGACTGGTGAAAAGCTATAGTCCACTGTTGATCCTGTATTCAAAAGTATTTGAATAGCACAGAAAGACTTCCCTAACACAGTGTTTAGTACAGGCCAAATTGTCATCAAATTGATCACTGCATGACAACAGCAGTGTCTCATGCACATACCTTTCTTTAATAGCAAGAAGAACTGCTTAATCTGCAATATATATTTTCTTGTTGCTACCAGAGACCCTGAGTTACGTTCTTTTGCATGTACAGTCTGCGTTGCCAGAAAGCACCCAGCAGCCTCCTGGCCCACAGCTGCCTATCATTTATTCCACACACAAAGTATGAATTAGCATTTTACTCCAATTTTAAAGCTGTTCATCATTAAAATAATTTGGATGAATAAACAACATATTGGACAAACTTATGCCTTTAAAAATTATTAGGTACTGTAGGGTTGAATCTTTTCAGTTATGTTGTTATTTCCGTGTATTGTTTTTTTTTTCCTTTTTGATCTTTGCCATAGGTCCTTTCTTTCCTTTTTTAATATCCCTCCCCACTCTCAAAGGACTCAGAGTTTTCCTTGCCCCAGAAAGCAAAGGACAATACATCAAATCCAGATCTCTTGGAACAGAGCATAATGCACAAACCACAGGAGCAATGGGTGTTCTGAGAGCATCTTTTCTATGCTAACTTTGTCTCCCACTTTGATGCTTTCCTATATACTCTCATGAAACATGGTGAATCTCTGTTAAAGGCTTTAACTTCTGGTTTTATCCCATGTACAAGGCAGATCCTGTATCCTTGTAAAAGTTAGCAGTAGAGGATAATAGAAAAAGTATGGAGAAGGCTTTCAGTCTAGAGGAGAAATTAGAGTTGACAACCAACATGCCACCCACTTCCTATTAAAAGATAGGTTATTTGCTAAAGCCCTGATGATTAAATCTTAGCATTACCTTTTGTATCAGCTTTAACAAATATCTCCCACAAATCAGAAGCAGATCTTCAGATAAATTAGACTAACTCCTTGTGAAAATTGCAAACACTGTCTCTCTCCAAGTTAAGAAATTGTCACAGGCAAGGAAGGCTGCACTTTCTAGTTTTCTGTGCTTTCACATCCCCTTCTTCTTTTTTTTTTTTTTTTCTTTTTCCTGATTGATGTAATCCTTGTCAGATTGTCAGAGCATTTGCACAGTCAGTACTGGAGATGAGTCAAAAGTCATTTTAACAAATTGCTGAGCCTGGATGAAAGGACCATGGTTTGAACTGCCACGTTCCCATGGAAAACACAGTCCTCTTGCTATTAAACTGCAGTACATTTTTGGGAGGAACCATCCTTCACCTGTTGCTGGGCACCCAAAGGTTGTACTAGCATATGGACTACAGCCTTTGCTTTAAGTTACGTGGCTGCCACATTTCACATCCACACAGATACTCTTGTATTCCCCAAAAGATGGCAGGACTGTGGAAGTAGTCCCTGGCCCTGTGAGAGTCCTTTGAGCAGGGCTTGGCACTGCCTGGAAGAAGGTGGGTTGACATCAGCCCCAGCCTGGAGGAAAGCCTGCCAGCAGCTATGCAGGCTGGACAATTCCATGCCAGTGCTCAGGGACATGTTTGTTTTTTAGTTGCAAACACTAAAAAGACTAAAAGTGTGACCACTTAACCCCTGGTGAGGATGATCAAACAAGGCTGGAAAATCTGCACTCTGCCTCCTACCATCCTAGTTTTTAAGGAAACCAAAGCCATCCCAGCCACACTGGCTAGAGACTGCCCTGAGGAGCAAAACTTCCTGCTCCTTTCGAACACTTAACCAAAAGCCTTAATAAAGAAGCCTTGATGTGTCAGAGTTTCCAGCACTGTCAATATAGGCAGAAAGGAGACCCATTTTGACATCATTACTTGCTTCCCAGGAGCCTACAAAAGCATCCATCTGTACTGACTGTAGGGAGAAGGCCCCCACTTTGGCTGAGGAGCAGAAGTTACCTTCGCAGAGCTGGAAGTGAAGTAGCTACTGCTGAATACATGGAGCTGTACATCATTATTTCCCAAAACCAGGCTTCAATGACATGATACCTGATGCTATCTTATGCATTGACACCACACTCCAGAACTCCTCTGCCTATAAAATACTTTGCAAAAGACTCCCAGCAGGGTGGTGGCATAAAATCGGAATGAAAGATGGGAAGAATCATAAATAGAAGGGTAGGTCAGATGCCAAAGCATGGTGAGGCTGGTGACAAAATGACTGCTGCTATGTGTAAGCACAGCTCTCTGTAGCACAGCTAACTTCCAGCTTTGTTCAAATGATGGAAAGTCTGAGAATGGCATCAACTCAGACTTGAAAAATTTGGGACATGCTGTACTTGGTGAGCAGCACCTGGAAGTGATTGGTGATCACCCACAGAATAAAGACAGGGTTGGCCTGAAAATTGTTTCCCACTAGTGCAGCTCTGAGATGCAAGTTTTCTTTCTGAGTCCCCAAAGAAGCAGCTGCATAAGCTTGCTCCAGCAGAGATGCTGCAGAAATGATATATAAAGGAATCTCATAGCAATATGCTCATTCCTTGCTTTGCCAGATTTGAGGAGCACCACGATTTGAAGGGTCACCGGCTGTGAAACTGGAATCATGCCTTTGGCCAAAAGAGAGGGTTATCAGGAAGGTGAGGCTATTCTTCTCTTACCTGCTGCATGGTCTCTAGCTTTATGGAGGAATGATGAAAGAATTGTCGTGAGTTCAGATTCAAGGATCATGACCCAAAGCTTGCAGAGGCTGTCCACGACTTGTGAGTTGGTTCTGGAGCAGACACTTCTGCTCCACCTTACTGCAATTTGTCAACAGAAGTATGACAGTTTCTAGGAGTAGTTGTGGAAAGGGTTTAAACAAGAGGTAAAGAGGCTTTAGGAACTACTAATTTCTAGTGTGGTTTTCATTTTCTAATGCAGGCTTTTGCCAAAATACGTGAGTGGCTTCATCCAAAAAAAAAGAGTTTGGCCCACATTTTCAGGCTAGCAGATTGGGCAGTGGCAGGGATTTTAGAGGCTGGAAGAAATTTTGAAGTAGAGAGATGACAGACTAATTATTCACAAATTGTCCATCTAAGTATGTACCAGTAACTTAAGTGCTCATACTCTTTCCAAATAGACCTATTATAATTCTGACTAAAGGGATGTCTCTTTTCTAGACAGAAGTGCAATAATTTCCTGGGGTTTTTTTTCAGGAAAATATCTTGAAACTTGTTTCTGTTTCCCTTCTCTGTCCTGCCCTTCTGTTTTTTTAGTATGTCATACTGTTTTTATAAAACATCCTGTAAACAGCATCTCTGGATTTAATTCATACGTATTACTTGGAATAAAGGATGCAACAGTAATAACCTATAGTAACAGGGACACCTGGAGTCCAGAAGGTCCCTGTTGTGTTGGGAAGAACAGGTATCATGGATCAGCTTTTCCACCATGTGAGGAGTCTGTTCCACATAAGTTTTCTTTGTTCAGATTTGTCTCAGAGTGGCCAGATTGTTGCTGAGAAAATTGAACTGAAAAATCATTCTCAGCTCTCACTTTAATACAGCAGCAACTGAAAGTGGGGATGTATGCACAAAGAAACCTTCCATTTCTTCTTTTATTTTTAATTCCTTTTTAATTAAAGCCATGCTTTGGGGTATTTTGCTTATATGATTTGAGGGTTTTAACCCTTTGAAATATGTAAGAGTGGAAAAGAAGGAACGTTTGAGTTTTCGTAACTTTTCCCTTTCCATATTTTCTTACTTACATCACTGTTGTTCTTATAAAGTGGTTTGCTCAGCAGAAGATGTTTTTTTTCAAAATCTTGTGTTTGAAAAATCCAGTCTTTCTTTTTTTTCCCTTAACATTCCCTCTTTCTTTCCCTAGTTTGTATTAGCAGGGATAAAGGCTTTGCTGAAGGAGCAAAACTTTCTGTCACAGCCGTGCAAGTGAAAGGGGCCACATGAGTGAAATGGAACATCCTTTTCATGCTGGTAGAGCTAAAACTGGCCTCAAAAGAAGGGCTTTTCATCACTTATGCAAGCAAGCAGAGGGAATAAGCTCAGGAATCTCACAAACTTCTTAGTGGTGCCAGTTTCACTTAACTAGTCCTTCAAGAAGAACCACACATTAGCAACTTGGAATTTTCTTCCATTTCCTTGTCCTTACTTTGTGGCTGAAAACTTCTTGCCAGACCCACAAAGGTATTTAGGTGGCCATTTCCTATATAAGTGTCCAACTTGACAAAACGAAATCAAAACCTTTTGAATCCCGATGAGCTATATCCTTCCTTTCCTTTGTTATTGTGAACTGCATTTGGCTTTTATGGCATTTATTTTTCAGAGAAGGATAAAACATTTTATCACTTATGAAAATGTGGTTACAATTTGTATGCAGCTCTATAGAATATTACTTGGAGGTGTAACTCTTGCCATGCCATTTTCTGAATAGTCTATTTACTAAGTGTTAATGTGAGTCCCAGCAGGGTGCAGTTAGTAAACTTATGGGTGTTTAGAAGCATTACACTAAAGGCTGTATTAAATGCCCGAGCCTGCAATTAGAAAACATGTAACTAATTCTTGCTCATACAAATTGTTCCTATTGGCTGAGGTATTTGGATGCAGCTTTGAATGCAGGACAATCAGGCTCTTCCCTTTTTCAGACCCTGCACACAAGTGTTTGTACACACATATGTACTTACACATTTGTGTATACATACATATATATATATATATGTGCATGTGTGCACTCTCTAATGCATCCAGAACCCCAAATTTGGTTCAAACTCCCTGGCTGTAGTTCTGCTGCAGTGCTCAGCAGAAGAGTTTAAGGTGATTTATCCTGCAGGAGATACCTACACTGCTATTGCTCTGGCTGCATCTGTAACTCTGTTCTCAATCACAAACTCACCATGTCTAATTTATGCCACCTGAAAATGAGGAGCCAGGCATTGACTGAGTGACCCCCTTTCTGTTTAAATGCAGAGAAAACTCAGACTCGTGCTCAGACACCTGGAATTTTGGTTGCTGTAGCTTCTTGAGATTAGTTGTATTCCCAATGGTACATCTGAGGTCCCACTGGAAATCTTTGCTGAAGCTAGACTGGTAACAGGATTCCCCAGAGCAAACTAGGAGCCAAACACTTGAACCAGATTTTCTTTCACATAGAATGAATCTGTGCAATTCAAATTGTAGTTATTCTGCAGTCAAATTCTTGATTTTCTCAATTTAGGCTGAGATTTGTTTAAAACTAATTTTAATCCATGGCCTTGCAATAGTTTGTCTTAATCTATGTTGCTGTAGAAAATATAATTTTTTTAAAAAGTCAGCAAGGTCTACTTTTTAAGTTTATCTGACTTTAAATTCCTGAATTGTATCTGAAATGCTCTTTACCATATCTTGATTACACTGCTGCATAATGTACATATATAAAGCCTGTTTTTATTCTAACAGATAAACTTTTACATAAATGAGTGAAAAAAAAAATCTAACTATAGCGAACTTCTTTGTTCTAATTTCTCACTAGCTTTCATGCAGGCATCCTCAATATGCATCACACCTGTTGGCTTCATGGGCTGGATTCTGGAGTTATTAACACTGAGAAATAAACCCAATGGCTGTTTTGTTTCACTGACCTCCTTTTTCTGAAATGTTATTTTACAGCTTTTGCCATTACTGCCTGTGAGTGGTGCAAAGTGAACAAGAACTCTCAGGTCCTCATGGATTTAGTCTGTTTCTAATCCCAGGTGTAACATCTTCCCAGCATCACAAGTCATTTGCCATCCCCAGCTCTCCTTACTTCCTAGCCTGCAGATAGTGAACCTGCAGAAGGGGTGTACAAAGGGGTAAGAGGAAGGGTTTACAATAAGGATCTTCTAGTAGATTAAATATATAAAATAAAAGTGTAGAAGACATAAAAAGGATATTTCAGAACAGCATTTGTAAAATTAGAGGTTTTTAATAAAAACTGTAATTTAGGAAATCGTTTTTCTTAAAGAAAGGTCAGTATTTACTTAGCAGCAGGAGATAGTCTGCCCAGAATGTCTAGATTTTGCTTGGTATTGGAGTTAATTTGCAACAGACCTACATTTAACATTTTTTTTTTTTTTAAGGGTGGGGTGTATGGGGGCAGGGTGGGTAAGATCAGCAAAGAAGGAAACCCTCAAAGCTTTGATTTTTCACAGTGTTCTCTTACATACTCAACTACTTGTTAAAACCACACAACCTTGTTTTTTTAATCGGAAAAAGGACAGTGTGTGACTATGGTTGCCTGTGATGGTATTTTGTAGGAATGTGGGATTTGTGTGTTTGAAGCTATTTCTGTGGATGGCACCAGCTGCTTCTTTGCCAGTCTGGCACTGGAAGGGCATCTGCATCAGCAAAGAGCTCAGCTCCCAGAGCATCATATGTCCTTCTTCTCATCCCACCATTGCTACAACTACTCACTGAGCTGAAAAGGAAAACTAGCCTGTCTAAACAAGCCTGACAGTTGGGGCAAGGATGGAAGCAGATACGTCAGTCTTGCCAGAAATGCACAGAACCCTTGCTGTGTCTTAGTCAATGCAAGACTTTTCTGTCTCAAGGAGATTTGCTTGGTGGAACTTTAGATATAATTATTAAAAAAACAAAACAAAAGAAAAAACCAAAAAAAACCCCCAACAAACAAGTAAAGTAAAAAAAATACAGAAAGCCCCCCCATCAAAATAGAATGAGCTCACTTACCGTAATGGGGGAATTGCAAAGTGCAATATTTTCCAGACTCCAGGCTAGGAAAATGTGTTATTGTTTTTATCCCTGAAATCTCCAGGGAGATCAAGACAACCAGCAGAAAGCAGCCCGGTTTTGTGTTAAAACCAGTGGCAAGGGTTCCCTGGTAGGCAGTATTTCCAAGCTTTGCTAGTATTTCTCAAGACAGGTAGCAAAGCTTGCAACAGATCAATTAGCTTTCATTGCAAAAGCCCCGAGTGTACCTCAGGGAACACAATACCATTTTCCTTTTTATTTCCTGACTAGCATTACTTGGGATAGACATTTATCAATTTTGTCTTTTAATGGGCAAATGCCAGTAAAATGATCAGATACTAAGTATTAGACAAACATATCTTTTTGGAAATGCCATTAGAACTTTTTTATTACTCCAGGCAATAATATAAGGGTGAATTAAATTGAACTTCTGCAATCAAAGAAGGTTTAATCATATTTGTAAGTAAACCAAATAGGCTATCCACTATCTCTGCAGGTGCAAAAGGATTCCAACTGCCAAAAATCCATAGGTTTTAGTGATTGATTTTCCTGTAAACAAACAGGAAAATGAAGCTACTGTATTGACCTTGGGATTTCCACCTATAGACATTTTATAAATATTTGGTGATACCTAAAATGTACTTTGAACATGTGTTTATTATAATAGATGATACTAAAATGAAAAACAGAATAAACTCCAATTACTTCCTAAACATTTTGCCTAATAAATCTGGAACATGTTAAAAATATTTTAGGAATAATTGAAACATTTCACACATGCAGCATTGATGCAGCATTCTTTTTTATATCTAAACCATCTGTGTGCTACCCGGTGCTTGTCGGATGGGCACTGTGAAAAGCATCCACTGATTTTCTGGGAATTGTTCTGGCTGAGAAAGCATTTGACCAGTAAAACCACACAGGTCACGATTTATTAGCCAAGGCAGCATGTCACAGCACACAGGCAGGTATCCAGCATGAAACTCGCCTCAGAAAGCTGCAACCCCTACTGCTTTCCCCTGGAACCTAATCCAGAAAACATGACTTGAGGGAGGATGCAGCAGAGGAGTTTCATGATCTTCTGCTGTTTCATGGAAATGTGTTTGGAAGCTATTTTTCTGGGGTAATCCATCATGAAATAATCATGGAATAAATGTGTCTTATATAAAGATTCAACTATTCCTTCCTTGGCTTCTGTGTCCACTGCAGTGGTCACTGCAACAGTGGTCCTACACAAACAGAATATCTCCTTCCCATTCCCAGACCTCACCTCTGTATTTTGATTATCATATCAGCCTTTTTAACCACAAAACTATTTTAGGAATTCATAGATAATTGATTATTTGTAACAATTTCCACAGCCCTTTTCTGCTTCCTATGATGTTATGCCCCATCCTGTAAACATAGCTTGTACACTTTCATTTCTAAATATAAACCTGTATTTGGCAGCGTTTGGTTACACCCAGCTTATGAAGTGAGCCAGATCACCTTCACTCACAGGAGTACTGTCATCTCTACTGCTTTCAAATCTGTGTCATCTGAAAAATGTATTAACAGTCATTTCTCTGGTATTTGTGATTTAAATAAAGATCATGTTGGGTGGAAAGGAGAAAGGGGTGGTTTCCCTTCCACACAGTAGCCACCCATTGATAGTTGCCCATGAAATATCTATGTTGAAGTCTGGTAGGTACTTTTAAAAATGCTATTTCTTGGAATTTTACAATCAGTTGGCTGGTTTGTCAGACTTTTCATTTGTTGAAATTATTTTTCTGTGGGTAAAATCAGGTTGACTTGACAGCTGCCCTGAAGTCATAGTACTCAGCAGAGATTTTTACTTCTGCCTTCAGTACCCAACATTTCCTGTGTGCTACTCTCAAATAAAAGCTGGGGTAATCAACTGATATTTCTTTGGGTCAACCCTCTCACTTTTTTTTCTTAAATTACATACATAGCATATGTAATTAATACCCACCTAAAGAAAAAGTAATAACCTT
This sequence comes from Sitta europaea, assembly GCA_013400255.1. Lineage (NCBI taxonomy): Eukaryota > Metazoa > Chordata > Aves > Passeriformes > Sittidae > Sitta > Sitta europaea. The sequence continues at coordinate 2,876 of VXBS01003442.1, read as the reverse complement.
AGCTGTTCCTCAAGATGCCTTTGGGGATGTCTAAGTTAATCCAGCCTTTCTCTACCAAACAGAGCTAAGCAGACTTGCATTCTCACAGTTTACTGCTAGATCAGAAAACATTTCATCAGCATCATATGATACTCATACTTCCTCCAGCTTTGATCAACCAGAACAGAGATACTTATTGAATGCATCTGTCTCATAATGTCTCATTACTAGGAGTTTAACCATCAACATTTAGTAATAGACTCACAGAAGCTCCTTTCATACCTCATGTAAATTTGTGGAAGGCATTTCTTGGCTTATGTGGGGTTTAACCTCTTTTGCCTTATGCAGTGTTTGGGGAGAGAAGAAGCTGGTTGCTACAGCTCAGGTTGGGAAGACTCTAAGGAGGTAGAGCTTGTATGAATCAGGCTTGGGCAAAACCACCCAAATCCCTGGGAGCTGCTTCCATATGGAGTCTTCTGGAGGAGATTTTGGACAGTCTTACAATGTTAGGGCTGGATGCCAACTGTAAATCTCCTGTAATACACTTTTAAAAGTACCTTTTTAATTCTTAGTGAGCTGACCAGGTGCTTTTCTCCGTATCGTGCTACCTGACCAGGGACACAGGATCTCTATGCTCCCATGAGGCTGCTGCTTGTGTTGCTGAAGTCCTGGCATCAGCACAAGAATTATGACACAAAAGAATGTCATTGCCTTAGAAAAGGAAGAGCAGGACAGACCATCACTTAATCTCATCTGAGCTCTGGTGCTCAGCAGACCATGATGCCTCACCCAAACAGGCTGTCTCAGCTCCAGCCAGCACAGGTCTTGCTGCTAGCTCACACCAGGCTCTCAGTGCTGGACAGGAGCCTCAGCAGCCCCCAGAGTGCTGTAAGGAAAGCCAAGGATTTGTTGGCTGTCATTAGGCCATGAAGATCAAGACACAGCTGGAGCAGAGGGGGAAGGACCGGGAATGTCTCTGTGAAGACCTCTGGGGCAAGAACAACATTTGCCCCAAGCTTGAGTCTTCCCAAAGCTGGCACCACAGCACCTGGTGCCAGTTCCTGGGGAGGTGCCTGACGGACAGGGCTCTGGCATGGTGCTCCAGACAATCTCTCATGGAGGTGTTGCTGTGATGCCCCTCACAGTCAGTGCAAACGTCCCCTGAAGAAGCTTATCTGAGCAGCCTTGGATCTTTCTGCAGTGTGGCATAAACAGAGGCAGATGCAAGATGCCCAGTGTGCCATGGCTTGGCACTTGGTGCCATGGCTTTTTCCACATTTTTGGTGGCAGTGCCTCTGCAGTCCCCCTTTCCTCTAGAGCCCCACCAGGACCTTCTCAGTGACCTAGCAATGAACCACCTCCCAAGGTCAGGTTCCACATACAGAACTGAGCTGGAAGAGATAAAATAAACCCAAATCCACCCATCTGGTGCTCACTGCAGGACCTCTGCCAGCATGGAGTTCCACTGGGATCCAGGCCTTACATGTTATATTTTCTGCAGATATTCTTACAATTAAAAACAGGACTACAAAGGAATCTGGGAGGGAGCTCTTGGCAGCATGTTGAAAGCCCCTGAATAATTTTTTAAAAGAAGATTAATGTAACTGTTGCTGGTACCTCTAGGGAAAAGAACAGCTCCATTTTGCAGCAGGCTGTAATTTGTAAATTGAATCTAATACTGCCACATAAATAATACTGCAGAGATTAAATCTGGAGAAAGGTGTGAAATGAGAGAGCTACAGCATCCAAGAAGCAAATGCAGCAAACACTTTTACTGCAGAGCAGAATGTATTAACAAACATTTCTATTGTTCAAGTCAGCTCTCTGCTAAATGAGAATAACATGCACTTTATATCACAGGGAAAGTGCCAAATATTGCAAATTTTTCTTCTATTTCCTCAGAGCTAGCCTCTTTGGTCTCCATATTGCAGTCTTGTGTTATTGTTCCAAGAAAACCTTTGAGTCCTCAATGTATTCTCTATAAACTGTAAAAACTCCAACTTAATATGGAAGCTTTGTATATTTCCTGTCTGGGATAGAGGTCATGAAGCTACCAGAATGCATAATCACATGTAAACATTACTGTCTTTTAACAAAAAACAAGCAAAATGTAAAAATGTACTATTTTTGTCTTTTCATCCCCTGGCACCCTGTGACATCCAGAAGCCTGTGCACAAGCCTGATCCCAGAGTGTGAGATTTTATTGGTATTTAGAACCCCCTTGTAACACATTACTCACTGTAAATAGTTATATCTACTAGAACTTATAACTAGTAAAGGAAAAAATAGACCTCTGTGCTGTTAAAGTGGTTAAAACAGTAATTTTCTGATATATTAGCTCAAATTTGGTCGAAGGGAACATTTCACAGGCAAGTATTCCTTAATTTCATCCTGTGGTCCATAAGTTTCTTTTTTCATTTGCTGTGTGTCTGTCACCTCTGTCCTCATACCTCCAGGTGTATTTCTCCTTTGGTGCAACAGGGTAGCAGCTGGGTCATCTCCCTTCCTATGAATTGTGCTAAAGTCTGGTCCCTTGCTCTGCTCCAGTCCACTAAATATCCTTAAACAGGGAGGATGGACATCAACATTGGCTGTGAAGTGACCAAAGGTAGTTTCCCAGCTTTGTCACGGACACTGTCTTGACTCCCAGAGTAGTATGTCACTGGGAGTAAAGAGTGTGCAGGGTGATGAGTCAGTTGAGTGTTGTAGTCTTCATTCTATTAAGTCAAACAGACCATCTGCATTCAATAAGTCACAAAAAGTCCAAAAGTTTCATAGGTCTTTCCCTTGGTTTTGGGCAGCTGCCATGTCCTGGCTGCATTTTTCACTCCTGTCAAAATGTTTTTCACTACATAGAACTTTAGGTTTTCTGATTAGGCATGTGTCCTAGTTTAGAG
>VXBS01003440.1:79573-117073 GCA_013400255.1 Sitta europaea | reverse complement strand
ACACACACACACACACACTCACACTCACACACACCCAGCCCATTCCCGGCCCCGCAGCTCCGCCCGTTCCCGTCTCGCCCCGGCCCGCCCCATCCCGTCCGTTCCGGCCCGTCGCTGCCATGGCGGAAGAAGTGCTGGCTCTGGGCGAGCAGCTGACGGCCGAGACCACCTGCCCCTTGTGCCTGGATTTGTTCGCGCAGCCCGTGCTCACGGCGTGCGGGCACAGCTTCTGCCAGCAGTGCCTGGCCGTCGTGCTGGGGGAGCCGCCGNGTTCCTGTCCGGGCACACACCTGGGTTCCTTCAAGAACAGGCAGGGGTCTGCTCTGATCTCAGGTTGGTTCCTGTGCAGGCACACCCCTGGAGTCCCTCCAGGGACAGGCAGGGGTCTGCTCTGGGCATGGGCTCCTCTGGGTATGGGTCTGGGTCTCCTCAGGTGAGTCTCCTCTGAGCACAGTCTGGGTTTCCCTCAGGGCACTGCTCTGGTTCCCCTCATACTCAGGTTAGCCACAGATCTGGGGTCTCACCCAGCTGCGGGCTGGGGTCCCTGTCTGGGACAGTTTGGGGTCCTGTGTCCCACCCTGCTGGAGCTGCTGGTGCTCCCATTGCCTGGCCCCAGCCCACCCAGGAGCCTGGGTCCCTCTCACTGCTCACCCCTCTGTGTCCCCATGTGGTCCCTTGTGTCCCAGATGTCCCCAGCCAGGGTTTCTCCCCCACAATGTGGGCTGGGGGCTCGGCTCACTGTAACACAGGAGATAACTCAGAGCATGAGGAGTTTTTTAATACTCTGGCAAATTTATGGAGCATGTCTGAGTCACTGCTACTGTCACTGCAAACCTCTTCCCAGAAATCCCACTTCCAGTGTTGAAAGTTGTTTTTTCCAATTAAAAAAAAATGTTTAAAAACCAAACCCAAACCACAAACTCCAGGGTTTCCACATGAAGTTATTCCAGAAATGTTTCTGGCCTTAAGAGCTGTGGATGGGGATCTTCCCAGACTGACTAAAGTGAGTTAGGAGAAGTGGGTGCTGTCTCTGAGCTCAAAACCCACTGCCAGGCACTCAGGGGTCACCCCCAGATTGGGATTGTCCCCACAGGGGTTGTTTGGTGAGATCATCTCCCTCCTGCAAATGTCACTCCAAAATTATCAAAAATTCCTTTTTTTAATCCCTGCCCCAGGAGATACTCCAGAGCAACCTGCATTTTCTACAAAAACAAAAGAAAAAATTGAAGCTCAAAGAAGACCAGAAAAGTGATGAGCTGCTGGTATGTGCCCCTGTCTGTGCCCCCCACTGCTCACCCACCTGGCTCCCCAGGAATGTCCCATCTTTCCCTCTCCCTGTATATATTTATCTCCTAATCCTTGACAGCGTTCTTATCTCTCTCCCTCTCTGTCCATCTCCTATGGCCTCCTTGGGCCCATCAAACATCCAGACTTCCCACCCCTCTCTCTGTTCTTCTCACTTTACCTGTCCAAAACCTCTGCTCCCCTTCTGTGGGATCCTTGCCCCCTCTCTGCAGCAGCAGCCGTGTCCCTGCAGAGGCCGCTGGAGGCTGGGCAGGCTCAGCGCCTCCCTGCGGTGCCTTGCAGACGATGGTGATGGCAGAGTTGCAGCGTGTGCCCGAGACCTTTGAGGAGCTGCAGCAGTTTCTGAAAGAGCAGGAGAAGATCCTGGTGACCCAGCTCGAGCAGGTGTCCCAGGAGCTTTTCGAGAAGAACCTTGAATACAACTCCAGGCTTTCGGAGAGGGAGTCACTGCTGGACACGGTGATCACGCAGATCAAGGAGAAGCGGGACCAGCCGGTGGCCGAGTTCCTCACGGTGAGGCTGCATCCCCCACGGGCACTGTGACCCCTGGTGGGGCTGGGGACACCCCCCTGGCACCCTGTGCAGCCTGCTGCAGCCTGGGGGCCATGCTGTGACCCTGTGCTGTGACCCCACACTGTCACCCCGTGCTGTCACCCCATGCTGTCACCCTCTGCTGTGACCCCGTGCTGTGCCCCCCGTGGGTCGGGGCCCTGAGGGACCCCCACCCCCCTTAACCTGCCTCACACAGCTGGGCAGCCACTGTAGCTCCCTGCCCCTCAGCAGTGCCAGAGCTCACCTGTGTTTTCTCTCTTCCAGGATATTGGCAAAATCCTGAGCAGGTATGGAACAGCCTTGGTGTCCCTGTCCTCCTGCTCAGCTCCTTTGGGCTGAGGTTTGGGAGCACTGCAGGAGCCGGGAGGCAGGTGGTTTGCCCCACTGAGTATTTGGGATTTCATGTGATGTTACCAGGAACCAGAGGCCATTGCACCTCTCTAAAGATGGGGTTCCTATGCTGATAGCTGGGACACAGCTCCCCTGGGTTCAGTGGCTGCAGGGATTTCCCTGTTTCCCTCCTGGTGGCTGGGCTCTGAGCTCCTCTCCCTGTTGTTCCCCTCAGCTGTGATGCAGCCGAGGCCCCGATCCCAGAGCCGGTTCCCCCGAAGCTGTGGAGGAACATTGAGCGCCTCTCTGAGATGACCCAGCTGGTCGTGGACATGGTGGCCAAATTCAAAGGTAAAGCTCTGCTGGCTCAGTGCTGTGCTTCCCCTGGGCGTGGCTGGGAGCAGGAAATCCTCACTGCCTGGTCCTGGTACCTCTGCCTGAGGCTCGGGAGCAAAAGGCCTGCTCCAGATGGGAACCATCCTCGAGATGGGCTTTGCTGGAGCCTGGGGCTCCACCACTGGCTTGCTGTCCTGATGGGGAGCAGGAAAGGTGCCACAGGACACTCATGCATTTTCCTTTCCTTCTTCCAGTGAACCTGCGGAGCAAGATAGACATGGAAAGGGGTAAGTTTCTGGAGCTGATGAGCACAACTGAGAGGGAAAACCTTTCCAGGATGAGTTTCCTCATGTCTTTGGTGCAGAGATTGGCTCACACCACTTCTAAGCCCTGTCTAGAACCGAGTCCTATTGTTTTGACCAGGCCTGCTATAAAAATCCAGGTCTGTCTTCGTGCCAGGCAGCCCCAGGGATGCTGTCCTGTGACACAAGGCGAGGGCCAGGACAGCAGGAGGCCATGTCAGGCTGTGCCACATTAAGCAGAGGGCTGTACATGTTTTTAGCTGGCCTTTTTTCACAATCAGAAGTGCTCTTGCAGGTGCTTGGGGCCCACAAGATGCAGCATTGCTGGGCTGAGGTCTGGCTGGCACCATTTGTGCTGAGGCCGCTCTCCACTCTCTCGGTTTTTGGGATGATGCACTTGAGCACAGGACAGTCGTGCCTCAGTTTCCCCCAGAGGAGTGGATTTAGCAGAGTCTGGGGTGGTGACACTGCACAGTGACACCTGTGCAGCCTTGTGGGATGGCCACAGGATGGCAGCAGAACATCCCTCATGGACGGGCAGCTCCAGCTCTCGAGCGAGCCTGCCTGGTTGCTCGGCAGAGCCAGGTTCTGAGCTGGGTGAGCGCTTGGAGCAGGAGCAGGGACCGGCCTGGCCCCTCTCCTGCTGTGCAGCAGTGCCTCCTCACACCCACGGGATATGCTGCTCCCCACAGCAGCAACATCCAGCACATCTGGCAGCACATTTAGCAAAGCCCATCGTGTCTCTCCCCTGCGTGTGGGGACACTGCCTGGCTCAGTCCTGCCTCAGGGAGAATCTTTTCCCCCTTGGGTCCCAGCATGGGGACAGTAAGGGTCCTGCGTCCCACGCCACCCACGGGGGCTGCAGGAGAGCCCTCTGTGCCCTCAGAACACATCTCCAGGGTGGAGAGGTGCTGGTTCTCTTCTCAGCAGGCACAGACTGATGTTTGTCATCCATTAGAGAGCATGACACTGGACCCAGAGACAGCGAGTCCTTACCTGACCCTCTCGCGGGACCACAAAACCGTCTGGTTTGGAAATGGAAACCAAAACGTCCCTAACAGTGCCAAGAGGTTCACGGGCAGCCCCAGCGTCCTGGCCTCCCAGGGGTTCACGTCTGGCAGGCATTACTGGGAGGTGGAGGTCGGCAAAGGGGACAGCTGGGCAGTGGGGGTGGCCCTGGAGTCCGTGCTGAGGAAGGAGCCGCTCAGTATGACCATGGAGAAGATCTGGGGCCTGCGACTGGACTGGGACGGCGAGTACAGAACACTCGGCATCCCTCCTGTCCCACTGGCAGTCGAGGAAGAGCTCCAGAGAATCAGGATCCACCTGGACTATGAAGCAGGCCAAGTGACCTTGTACAATGCAAAGAACATGACACAGATCGTAGAGTTCGAGGCTACCTTCACGGAGAAAGTTTTCCCGTATTTTTGGCTCTGGTCACAAGAAACCTACATCCAGCTGTGTGACTGATAGGGTCAGATGGCTGCCAGGCCCCTGCCCTTGGCTAGCTGAGCTGGGAGGAGGTGTGGGAATGACACAGCATCACACTGCACACTCACTGCAGCTCTGCTGGGCTGAATGCCCTCTGCATTTTCTGCATCTCCTTCTGCTGAGTCCTTTGGAGCATTAAAGAAGTGCTGTCCTGCCTGGGGGTGTCTGCATGCTGGTATCCTGGCTAGATCCCACAGTGATGGTGTCCTACCTCTCCCTGTGGGCACTGAGGCTGTAGAAAAATCGGGAGGGAGGAGGGAAGAGGCTCTGATGCCCATGCCAGCCTTTGGCAGCACTGCATGGCTTGTTGCAGCTGTGCCATGCGGTGCTGGAGGATGCAGCCACACAGGAAGGCAGGCTGGAGCCACGAGCTGGTAATAGTGGTAATAACTGCTCAGAAAGTTTGTAATAAGGAAAATGTTCAGGGAGGGAGAGCAGCAGTGAGGGCACAGCCAGCAGAGCAGCAGGAGCCGGGGATGTGATGGGGATCTCAGATCCAGGATGGCCAGGGAAGGAGCAAACACCCCAGTGTCTAACCCGGGAACCGGGAGCGTTGTGCGGGTGGCAGGGCCCGGGTGGAGGGACACGGGCTGTGGGTCGTGTCCTGGAGATCCCCTGGATCCAAAGTGCTCAGCTGGAGACAGCAGCATCTCAAACCACCGGAGACACACGGCACAGATCTGCCAATGTGGAGCTGAGGAGAAGCTGCATGTCCAGAGGAGTTAATGTGGAGTACAAGCAGGGCACTGTCAAACCTCCCTTCTGCTTGCTGCTCCCTGAACCCCATCCTGGTGTTGCAGGGAGGTGCACTGCTATGTTTCCCCAGCCGCTCACCGAATGCCTCGTTAAGTGGCTTTTGTTATCATAAAGAGCTCATTTGATGCGAAATGATGTGGGAAGGGCCCTTTGTCTCAGCGAGGCCGTGTTCTCGGCTGAGTTTGTGTTCTCTCCTTCACCACCTGTTGCAGGGAGGTGCACTGCCATATTTCCCCAAATGCCTCATTAAGTGGCTTTTGTTCTCATGAAGAGCTCATTTGATGCGAAGTGATGTGGGGAGGGCTCTTTGAGGAGAATTGATGTGGGAAGGGCTTTGTCTCTGCGAGACTGTGTTATCTACGGAATTTGTGCCTATTTTCCTTCATCTTCCCCATTTTCCCCTCACGCCCAGGCTAAAGGGCGAAACATGGCGACAAAGCGGCGCTGCTGTGAGGCGGGAACTACACTCCCCGGCATGCCACGCAGAGAGCCATAACGCGGCGCGACCGCTAGGGATGCTGGGAAATGTAGTCTTCCCGCGCTGGCGCGCATCTCCCCCGGCCTGGTTTTCTCGCTCTCCTATTGGTCCAGAGCAACCGCCGTGGGCGGGGCCAGGCCGGGGCGCCGCCGTTCCTACTGGCCGGGGCGCGCGCGGTGGGAGGGGAGGTTTGAAAAAAAACAACCCGCCCCCCGCGGGACGCCGCGCGCTGATTGGCTGAGCCGCGGTTTGGCGCCAGCTTCGGAGCGGGCGACGGGTACCGGTTGGGGTCAAAACGCTGCGGCGGCCGTGCTGACGGCAGCGACGGGACGGCTGCGCTGGGTTCCCATTGCCACTCCGATGGAGCCCACCCCGAGCGCTTCCCACCGCCGCCGCCTCCTGCTTCTCTCGCCGGCGTCCCCCGCCTCGCCCGCCGTGGTTAAGGCGCTCTTTCAGGATGAGCTCTCGCCTGTCTCCGATCTCCGCCTCACCATGGAGCAGCTGGGGCGCGGGTGAGTGGGGGCGCTGGGCCCACTTCCCCTTTCTTCCCCTCTGTCGTGACCCCCGAGAAAAACGAGGTTTGGAGGGATTATCCCCCGCTTCTTCCTCCCGTGCTAATGGAGCCCCTTTCCTCCTCGCCCCCATCCCTAAGAGCCCTCCGGGGCGCTTTGTCCCCCCTCCGGGGCACTTTGTCCCATCTCCAAGACGTTTTCTGCCCCTCCGGGACCCGAGGCCAGGCCTAGAGAGGCTCCCCCATATATATAAAAAACCCCCAAGGCCTCCAGGAGTCGTTTTCCTTCCGTTCCATCCACCCCCGTAATTCTCTCCCGCGCACTGAAGCCTTATGGGATTCACCCCCCAAAAACAAAACCCCAAGCCCTTGGGATGTCTTTATTCCTCCTCTCGCACCCCAAAGCCCCAGGGATGTGTTTTACCACCGCCCTTCTCCGGAGCGTCTCTGCTCCCTCCTCGCCACTGCCAGGAGCTCATTTCCTTCCCTCGCCCCACAGGTGAGGCCTGGGGGTGCTCGTCCGCCCGAGCCCCCCAAAATAAAAACCTGCGAGGCCTCGTGGATCGCTCCTTTTCCTTTCCCCGACCCGCACTGGAGGCCTTGGGGGTCCCCTCATGCCCTTCTCACGGGGGGCTCGTCCTGCTGCCCACGCCGGAGCCGCGGCCTGCGGCCCCGCTCTCCCACCCTGCCCCGAACCCCAGCGGGTTCTTCTCCCCACGAGGCCTCGGCTTTACCCTTCCCACCCTGCCGACTTCATGGCTCCCGAAGGGTCCTCCAGCCCTTTGAGAAGCCTGGCCTCTGTTCTTTCCTGCTGCCCCCATCCCGCATGGATCCAGGCCCTGGGGCGCCTTCTTCCTCCTGCCCTGCTTCTGCTCTCAGGCCTTGCCTGCTTTCCCTCTCTCCCACAAATACCTTTGTGTCCCTCCCCTGTTCCATCGCAGCCCTGTTCCTGCACCCTCCTCCCCTCTGTTCTGCAGCTGCTGTTCCCAGCGCTGCAGCCCCAGCTGCTCCATTTTCCTGCTCTCTCCACTCCCCTAATCCCATTATTCCCACAGTTTCGCCCTTGTGTGGCTCCTGTTTTGTCCCGGCCCACTCAGGTCTCAATGACCCTCCTGGGTTTTTGTTTGTTGATTATTTTTTTTTTATCATTCTCACTTCTGCAACCACCTGCTTTATGATCCTTCCCCGCTTGAGATTCCTGGGATTCCTGCAAACCATTGGCAGTGCCCCCCGTGGAAATTATTCAGCCCTTTGATTTTGTAGCCCTGGCTACATTTTTTAAAAATTAACCACGTGCTGGAGCCTCACTCAAGTAGCTTTTCCCTTAAGTATGTGGGGCTCCATATAATTTCCTCTCTCTCAGCACTGAGGTTTAGCAGGTTAAAACAAAATTTGGGAGGTAACTATTTAACAAAATGGGTTTGAATTAGAAATTTGGCAATTTTCTCTAAGCAAAAGCTGAATTAAAGGAGTTGCTGCCAAAAAGAGGGTTGCAGTTCCAGGAAGGATAGCTGGGCTCTGATAGAAATCCAGGTGATGCCCACGTGTGCTGTGCCTACCTGCAGTGTTGCATTTCTTGCTTAGAAAGCAAATCCCACATTTCCTTTGCAGGCAGCATGAAAACCTGGACCAAGACATGGGAGCCAAAAATGGATTACACAGATCAGCGTCCTCAGAGTCCACAGACTCAGGTGGGGCTTCCTCAATTAATAAATAATGATGAGGAATTGGAAAGCAATGCACTTTTACATGGCAGCCATGGCTTGGAGAGGGAACTCTCCCTGCCTGCAGCCTCTTCCCCGTGCTCTTGGAAGGAGGGAGGCAGGTGGAAAATCCCTCAGGGAGCCTCTGCAGCTCATGGTTTGGGCTGTGGGTGGTTCTGTGGGGTTTTTTTGGGGTTTTTTTTTGCTTTAATTGTCCTGGAGACTGTGAGCAGTAGGGAGGGAAAACAAGTCCTCACTGTGTTTTCTCTCTTTAAACCCAAACTGTGCCAGTGAGTGGCTCTGTCCTGTGTTCTCCTCTTACCAAGGGCTGGTTGATGAGCTGAAACCCCTCAGTTCTGGTACTTTCTGGGAGGATTTCCTGTTTTTCACACGACATTTCTTATCAGTGAAAATGAAATCAGCTCTCACCCCATCACTTGTAGATTCCCTCTGGTGCTCCATTGTTCCAGCTCAGGGAGATCACTGTTTCCACCTGGATTTATGCCCCATTTTGAGGGCACTTGCAGCCTAAAAAAGAACTTCATGAAGTGCTAAAGCACAAGTACAGCTCACAAACCACAGAGTAACCAGCTTTGTTAAATCTTCACTTTCTGTGGCTCCTCAGGAATCTGTTGGGGTGACTCTGGATGTGTCTTTGCTGAAATGCTGTGGGGCTAGAAAGCTGTGCTTGGTTTGTGCTTCTGAAGTGTTTCCTGTTAATCCCAGGACGTTCAAAAGGGCCTTTTGACTCCTTTTTTTTTTTTTTTTTTTTTTTTTTTTTTTTTTTTTTTTTTTTTTTTTAATGAGTCCAAAATTTGTTCATAGGAAGAGGTATAACTAAAAACATGGCTTAAGGAAAAAAAAAACCAAAAACCTAAAGGGCTAAATTGTTTATTAAGGTGTGTGTGAGAGGATAAAGAGAGTGTTCCATGCTGAGTGCCAGCACTCTGCTCCATGTGACAGCAGGGCTTGGGGGGCTTTTTTTAAATTATCTCTGTTTTCCCCGAGCATTGTCATGGCCAAACCCCACGGTGGGGAGTGGCTGTAACTCTTATTTATTCTGCACTGAGGTGAGGCTGCAGATGGGCCTTTCCACATGAATGTGCTGGGTGTTTCTGTGGCAATCTGTGGCAGTGTGTGTGACAACCCATGGCTGTAAATCTGTGTCTCCTCTGCAGGTTTGGCTTTGGATTCTCCCGGCCCTGCTGACCCCGTGGAGGACACGTGAGTACCCCTGGGTTAAAGCTGGCTCCTGGAATCGTTAAAACATGTGCTAATGAGGCCTGGGGAGGGTTTTCCTCTGCTGGCACATGTGCTCTGGGGCTTCCCTGCTGCACCTCTGCGTGTGCTGGAATGCTGGGATTGGCCCTGCCCCTGCCCTGGTGCTGCCTCTGAGCAGGGTTGTGCCAGTCACGAGGCACTGGCACCTCCCTGCTGCACCAAGATCTATCTAAACTGCATTTTTAAAATGTTTGATTTAAATCTGGGCCTTGAGAAACACAGAATCTTTTAATTTGGGAAAAACCTCCCACACCTTCAAGTCCAACCTTTGGTATTTTGCTTTTAGGTTTGAGAAAGCAATCAAATCCAGCAGGCTGAAGTAAGTATAATTCTGTTTTAAATTCTTCCTCAGTGTCTCTTTTAGATTATGGAATTGGGGGTGGTGATTTCTATTTGTGTCAGTGCCTTTTAAAACAAAATATTGAACTAAATTTTGGTTCTTTTTCATTGTAGCCTTCGAATACCTTTCAGAAGAATCCATTCCCTGCCAGTAAGTGAGAGTGGGATTAATGTTTTATGCATGTTAAAGGATTTAGCATGGTTTTGGTTGAAAACATTCAGTTGTTAATTTCCTGGCTTCAACACCAGCTCCTGGGGTGCTTAATGTCAAAATTGCAGTTTGTAAATTCCCAACCTCACTTAATTTAGTGTGAAATTTCTCTGGTGTGGCTCCATCACTGGTGCACTGAAGCATTTTGGTCCCTGTACCAAGTTGTCAGCAGAGGATTCCTACACAGGGTGTGCAAAATTTGTAGTCAGAGACTTCCCAGGCTTTGTTAACCCCTTCAGTGCTTGAAATGTGCTTGTGCAAGGACTGATGCATGGCCCTGACCTGTCCCTTCTGTGCTGCAGCAAAGCCTGCTGGGCTCCAGCCCTGCTCTGAAGAGAAACCACTCTGACTCTCTGGACACTGATGCTTTCCAGCCTTTGGAACAGGATGAAAATAAGGAAAATGTAAGTGTTTGTGTTGTTTTGCTGTTGCCTGGGATGATCCAGGGAGAGAAGGGGCAGCTGGAATTCCCACACACAGGGAATGTGATGGGAAAGGCTTCAATTGCTCCCTGCCAGGCTCTTCAGGCACAACCACCTTTAGCTCAGTTTTCCTGAAGGGAGCTTGCAGCTCTGATTACAGTGGCTGCAAGTTGTTGGGAAATTAATAAAAATTGGGAAGGTTGTGCCCAGTTCTGCCTTCATGCCACTGACCCTGACTCCTTTCTGGCTGTGGCAAAGGAAAATGGGTTCCCACTGCTTGCTCTGGACAGGAGCTGCCTCCAGAAGGAGTTTGGGGAGGTCACCCCCTCACTTCCCACTGCTGCCATGGTTCCTCTTGGATTCAGTGTCCTGGGTCTGCCCTGGCTGCTGGGAATCCTCTGGGGGATGAGGGGGCAGGATCAAGAATGATTTCTTCTGCAGAGAATTGACTGAGAGGGATAGAAAAGCCCTGAAGCCTGTAGGTGATTTGGTTATGTTAGATGAAACACTCCTGTAACATCTTTATTTTGCAAACATTCACCTTCACACTATTCCTGTTGGCAGCAGGGAGCTTAAATCCAAAATGTCAGGCAGATTTTTTTAAAAAATTGAAAATATAAAAGGATCCAAGCAACTTAACACAGTTTGTAATTTTTGGTAAAATGATCATTTTGCTGTTTTTTTTATTTCAGGAAGCATTTGAGTTTAAGAAGCCAACCAAACCAGCTTCTCGTGGCTTCCGTGATGGGAGGGGTGTTCCTGGAGCAAGGCAGAATTCATCTCCAGCTCAGGTAGTTGGTGTTCTTCAACTAATTCTCACCTAATTCTCTGGGGCCAAAATAACTGTATCAGGGTTCTGAAGTGGTCAGGTGCCAAATAGAAAAAGCTATTTATCTGCCAGATAAGGAAATTCTTCTCACCTTTGGCTCCAGAGGTGCCCATGAGAAATTTGAAACATTGTCTTGGGAAAGATGAATCAGCACAGAGCTGAGGTTCTGCTCAGTGGCTGAAGGGAGTGTGGACACTGATGCAGGGCTGAAATGATCAGTAAAGCTCACACTGAGTGTTCAGGCAGATGCATTTGGAGCAACAAACCCAACTGTGTAAATGCAGCTGGATTTTTGTGTCCAGATGTGACATCCAGGGAGAAAATTCACCTTATTCATAACCCTGCTGTTTAGAAAAAGCAATTGAATGTTCAGTGTACAGAAACAGAGTCTTGTCCCTGCTCCCTGGTTCCAGCAGCCCTTTCATCCTGCTGATTCCTGCCTGTGCTGCAGCTCAGGGCTGGGAATAACCACGGTGTTCCCTGTAGTGCAGAGAGCCCTGGCAGCCCCTCGGTGGCTGCAGCACCCTGCAGGGAGCAGAGGGAATGCTGCTAAAACTCCCTCTGTCTCCTCTCAGCTGCCCATGGGGGGAAGAGCCTCGGGGGAAGAGGAGCCCTGCAGGGCAGCCTTCCTGCAGCAGCATTCCCTGCCCTCCTCAGAGAGTGAGGATGATGATGGCTTCCTGGAGCTGCTGGATGACCAGGACTTGAAGGTGTGTGCAGAGTGGAGACCCCAGATCAGCTCTGCCCCGTGTCTCTGCTGTGCTCTGGCTGCACTCAGGGTGCTCAGACTGCACCACGCTGGGTTTTTTGGGAATCACAGACTCCCAGACTGGTCTGGCTTGGGAGGGACCTTAAAGCTTCTGCAGTTCCAAGGCAGGGGCATCTCCCACAAGGAGATTAATTAGTTCTCATCATCTTTTCTAACTCACACTGGGGTGGCTTTATCTTCTAAGTGCTCTTTCCTAGTGGGATTTGTTAGGGGTGTGATCAAGTGAATTATTTTTAGTTTGAGAACTGAGGGAATTATTTGGACAGTTGGCATTTTTCTTGAGAAATGTGCTGAAAAAGCCTGAGGTGATGATTGCTTTGAGCCACTTAAATACAAGACTTGTTTCCAATGAAATTTGAAATGCTTAAAGCCCTGGAGGCTCATCTTTGTTAACCAATCAATGAACTGATGAACTCACCTGAGTTCAGAATTCGAACGCAGCTCAGCTCAGTTCCATTATTTCCTTAAGGATTGGACTGATAATGGAGTCAAATCCATGCAGCTGCTCTGGCAGCTGAATCCAGCTGGACTGTTTGCCTGGGCCATGCAGGAGCTGTCCCTGCAGTGGGGTGGCTGAGCCATGAGCTTCCCTCTCTTCCCAGAACGACGAGGAGATGCCCTCGGACGTGTCCAGTCTGTGGACGGCGCCGCTGGTCATGAGGAGAGCAGACAGTCGGGTGAGTGTCCCTGCCAGGGCATCCCACAGTCTCCTGCATCCCCCAGGACAGCAGAACAAGCCCTGGCACAGCCCCCTGCAAGAATAGCCTTATCTCTGGAGCCCTTCACCTGGAGACTTTGTCAGTGTGTGGAACAATCGGTGTTTATAGGTGTCAGAATTTCTTCTTGCACTTCATAAGTGTGAGAAGATCTTGACTTCCCTTATCCTGGTATATCTGGAATTCACTCTGCACAGACTCACGAGGAATGCTGTAACCTGATCCCCTGATAACAGACTGGGGAAGGAGTTTAGACTCCAGCAGAAAGCTCCTTAATCTGCTGATAAATTGGCTGCTAATTGGTGTAGAGCACTTTGATGGCTTTTTATCTCGCCTATGATGCTCCAAGCTCCCCCAGTAACAAGTGTTACTGGAAATGTAAAGCCTGGATAATTCAGATTACCAGCCCCCTGTTGCTCTGCAGTGGTGGTGCCTTAAATAAGGCCAAGTTTGGGATAATCTGAAAGCCTGAGTTATGTTGATTTTCTTTTACAAATCTTTGCTGGACAACTCATCCTCTCTTCTCCCTCATAGGCCAAGCGGTGCCGGTTGTTTGGCTCTTCATCCATGTCAAGCATTGCAGGGAGAACCACCCAGAAAAGGATGGAGAGATCCCAGGAGGAGAATTCTCCAGGGAAAAGCAAGAAGAGGAAAAGCCTGTCTGGAACTTCTGAGGACTCGACGGTGGGTGGCTCAGTTTGTGACAGGGAGCTGAGGAGGGAGGGGCAGGGCTGGGGACTGCTGGCTGGGAGCTTTTCCAGGTGCACTGTTGGGGCAGCAGTTGCAGAGTGCTGACCCTGAGCTCTGCCCTGAGCAGGGGAGCTGAGGGGGCAGCTCAGGAGTGCAGCCCAAGCTGTGGGACCCAGGGAGTGGGGCTGTGTCTGCCCTCAGTGCTCATGGATCTGTGTCCTGCAGAGTCTGAAGCTGGTGAGGACCCAGCCCTCCACTGCAGAGATTGAGAGCATTTTGGACAGTGACCAGAGGGATCTTATCGGGGACTTCTCCAAGGTAATTCCAGGGATTCCAGGGCCAAGAGCTGAACCAAGTGTTTCAAGGGCCTCTCTAGCTGGGGATGTCTCAAACCAGCCCAGAAAAACACTTCTCTTTATAGAGGCTTTTCTGTTTCCTTCCCAAACCTGCCTTGCTTTCTTTGGACTTGATCTTGGAGGTCTTTTCCAACCTAACAGTTCTTTGGTGTTCAGACAACCAGGAGAGGCTGTTGGTGAGAAGGGGATGTCCCAGGTTACACACCAAGTGTGGTTAAAGCCCTATAAAACCCCTCTAGTGTAAGGAGCCAAAAGCTCAATTCTGTGCCTGATTTTTAGCATTCTTAGGAGTTTCAGCCCTTGCAGAGATTCTGGCCAGCAGAGTATCTGTTAGAGAGTGAACTGCTGGATGCTGTGCTGTCACCCACATGACTCACAGCTGGAATTCTCTCAATCCTGTCTCTTCCAGAGTTATTTATTTGACACTGTCGATGGGAAACATCAAGATTTAAAATACATCGACTCAGAAATGGTGAGTGCTGCAAGGGAGCCAGAAATCTTCTTTGGTGGGGGTTGGGGAACAACACAAAAATGGCTTGAAACAACTGAACTTTTTTTTTTTGTGTGTTTTTTTTTTTTTTCTCAGATTGTGTCTGTGCTCACTGGGAAGTTTGAGAGCTTCATCAAGCAGTGTGTGATAATTGACTGTAGATACCCCTACGAGTATGAAGGGGGGCACATCAAGGTATGTTGGCCCCAGAGGAGCAGTGCAGCCTGGGGTCACTTGGCTCCCTGTGGGGCTGAGATTTGTGCAGTGTGGATATGTTATTCCTGGGATCCTGTCACGCTCCCCACTGCCTGGGTTTGGACACTGAGCTCACACGTGGGTCATGGAGTGACTGTTCCCTCAAAAGGGGGGACATTGATCTCTGTAAACAGAGGAGAGGCCTGTGGCCCTCAGGGTGACAGAGGCTCCAGAGGAGGATGTGGCACTCAGTGTCCTGCATCCTTGTGTCTCAGGAAGCTAAAATTGGAATGCTAAACTTCATTTCAGTGACAGACTTCAAAGAACAAATGGCTGTGTGAAACATCAGCAGGAGCAGACATGTGGTGGTGTCAGAGCCCCTTCCAGTGCCTAGGGGGGCTCCAGGAGAGGGACTGGGGGCAAGGCATGGGGGGACAGCACACAGGGCAGGGGTAGGTGGGCTATGGGGAGGGGATTCCTGGCTGAGGAATCCCACAGAGCCACTTCCAGCCTGTGGTGTCCTGCTGGAGCCGTGCTGGGAGAGGCTTCCGGAGCTCCTCCCGCAAACCCAGATGAGGAAGGTGCTCCCAGGGAAATGGCATGAGCTGCTGGCTGTTCTGCCACTCACTGCTCTCCCTCTGCCCTTGCAGGGAGCCATAAACCTGCACATGGAGGAGGAGGTGGAGAATTTCCTGCTGAAGAAGCCCATCCAGCCGTCGGAGAACAAGCGTGTCATCGTGGTGTTCCACTGCGAGTTCTCCTCGGAGCGCGGCCCTCGCATGTGAGTCCCCCCTGGGCCAGCAGCTCAGCAGCACTGGCAGCACAGGGCCTTTTGCTCAGGGGAAAAGGGGCTGTGGGGCTCCTCAGCCTCTCCCTGACAGGCAGGTGGGGTTTGGGGTGCAGGTTTGGGAGTTATCAGATGTGGGATTTAAGGTGGGATTTTCCCCGCTGCAGGTGCAGGTTTGTGAGGGAGCAGGACAGGCTGAGCAATGAGTACCCCAACCTGCACTACCCAGAGCTCTACGTGCTCAAGGGGGGCTACAAGGATTTCTTCTCAAGGTGCCAGGTGAGTAATGTGTGTTTCTCATCCCTAGAAGTGTCCAAGGCCAGTGGGGACAGGGCTTGGAGCAACCTGGGGTGGTGGAAGGTGTGCCTGTCCATGGCAGGGGGTGGAACAAGATCCCTCCAACCCTTTCTGTGCTCTCTTTCACACTCAGAGGAGAAACAATAGATAAATGATATTAATGCATTCCTGCTCAAACTTCTTTCTGGGGCAGAGTGGTTTGGCTGGGGGGCTTTTCCTCCTCTCTCTGTCTGTGAGCTGTTCCCAGAGCAGCTCAGCCTGTTCTGTGTCTCAGAGCTGAAGGGCTTTTCCACTTGTCTCAAGAGTAAAATAGAAGTGGTTTCTACCCCTTTAGAACAAACTGTCACTCAAAGAAAGGATTTCAGCCTGCTCAGAGCAGAGAAGGCAAGGCTTGACAGTAATTGCTGGATAATAAATGGAAACCTGAGATCTTGTACAGTCTTAAACCAGCAAAATTGAAAACCTGAGCTTGGAGTTTGCAGCCTGTAATTGAGACAAGGAAAACTAAAACCCACCCTCAGCTCTTCCCAGCACTTCAGGGGTGGGATTTCTCCTGTCACCTGGCTCCTGGGATTTCTCCTGTCACCTGGCTCCTGCTCCTGCAGCATTTCCATGGTCCCAGTGCTCCTGGGGTCTGTCCTGCTGCTCTGGCACAAACAGGCCTCAGCTCCTCAGGCCCCCACACTTCCAACCATCCCTCAGGTGGTGGGAGATGCCTGGCCAGTCCATGGCCAGCTGGATGGGGCTGCCAGCTCCTTCCCTGTGGCCTGCTGGCTCTCCCAGCCCCCGGGGTGGATGGCAGCCGCTGCTGCCCGGGGTTTTGGCTCTCCCTGCCATCTGCTGCCTCCCCTGGCCTGGGGGACAGCGGGGCTGGGTTGTCCCGGTGGCTTTTGGGTTGTCCTGGGTCGCGGGGACCGAGGCCTCAAGGTGGCAGCACGGTTCAGCCGACGGCGGCTCCTGGGAGCCGGGAGCTGTCCCGGGGATCCTGGAGTGCTCTGAGCAGGAGTGAGCACTGTTGGAATCCTCAGCTTTGGTGTCATCAGCACCCTGCTCCGACCAACTGAGCTGGGCCATCCTTCTGAGGGGCACTCTAAGCCAGCTCAGCCTGTGTGGCACCTGCCAGGAGATTTGGGATGAATACCTGAATATCCCCGGGCTCCGTGTGTCAGCCACAGAGCTCCTGCCTGGGGCAGGGGGGCTGTCCCTGCTTGTTCCAGTGGCTGCTGGTGCTGGCATCACTGAGGTGACCCCAGCTCCTGTTTCCCCAGAGCTTCTGTGAGCCCCAGAGCTACCGCCCCATGCACCACAAGGACTTCAAGGAGGACCTGAAGCGTTTCCGCACCAAGAGCCGCACCTGGGCCGGGGAGAAGAGCAAGAGGGAGATGTACTCGAGGCTCAAGAAGCTCTGAGGGCTGCAGGGACCTGCAAGGACTGCCCAGCCCGGGGGGCTGCAGTGGGAGAGCCACGTGTCCCTGTGCTCCCACTGCCCTGGGCTGTCTCCTCCCTGGGATCACCTGGACCTCGGCCCCGCTGGGAGCTGCCCTGGGATTCTTTTCGTTGCTTCGTGAAAATGTTGTGGCTTCTTGTGTTGTGTGACACCCCCCAGGTCCCCCAGGGAGGGTGGGGACAGCCTCCCTGGTGGGGCTGGGCTCGGTGGGGTCAGCACTGCCAGGGAATTGTAGTGCCTGTTAAATTTTTTAAATGCTTAATTTTATTTAAATACAGTCAAACGAAGCCAATAGCGCTGCGGTCGGATCATCTGGATTGTACTTAAACCTGCTGGGGGGGATTGAGGGCTCAGTGTTTTTCTCAGCTGCAGTTTTGGTTCTGTGTAGCAATGTGGGGAAGGAAAATGGGAAATAGCCCGTGATGGCTCCAGATTCCCACCTGGGGAAAGCCTTGGGAGCCCATCTGAGGGGAAACTGCTTCTTGTTCATAAACATCACGTTCGCCTCGCTTGCTTCCTCCAGGGTGTTTTATTTCATAGCCTGGCTTGCTTCTGCAGGAGTTGCTGTTGCACTGGAGGGAGAGGTCTGGGGAGCTGTTGGGTAATCCCAGGATTCTCAGCAGTGTCCCTGCTCCCTCTGAGCCTGCCAGTTCTCCTTGTCCTGAACCTTTGCCAGAGCAGATCCTGGCTGGGGGGGAGCCCAGGAAGCTGCTCTGGCACTGCTGGGGTGGCTGTGCCCACCTGACAGGAGGAGGAATTAACCCCTGAGGGAAGCAGAACTTCCTGGGCAGTGTTGGGCCCCCCAGCTGAGGAAGTTCTGCAGTGCCAAACTGCTTTGCTGCTGGTTTTGGGGTCAATTCAGCCCCAACTCTTAAATCCATGTTCCTCACACAACTTCCAAGTGAAAACTGGTGCTGCTGGGACCTTCCTGGTTCACTCTGTTGTATCCATGTCAAAAAATACTGAAATGGAGGTGCCTTATGTGGAATTTTATCTTGGTTTTTCTTTTTGAAACCTATTTCTTAAAACCTGCTGTTAATCCTTTTGCTTCCCAAGAGGATTAAACTTGGAATTCTTTCTTGTTTAAAAAAAAAAATATCGGAATTTGCTGTTTTCCCTCGAAGCTGAATCCCTCGACTGGGGAGATGATGAAATGTTAAATCAGAAGTGGTGGTTACAAATTTCTCCCATTGCCTTGGGAAGGGATGAGCCCTGGGGGTGGGAGGAGATGGAGAGTCAGGAACAGTCAGGGGCAGTGACCTGAGTACCCCAAACTGCCTTTGCTCCAGGCCTGGGGTAAAGCACCAGCCCAGCCCCACAAGGATCTCTCAGTCCCACTGCAATCCAGCAGTTGCTCCCTGGGAATGTTCTGGCTCTTCCTCCCTGTGCAGGAAGAGCAGATGGAGCCTGGCCTGGGGCAGGAGCTCCTCTCCAAGGGCACTCAGCTGCAGCACTGCCTGCTTTGCAGCTGCACTTCCCTAAATCTTCTCCTGCAGTCCCAGCAGAGCTGGGGGAGCCTGCTCAGGGGTGGGGAATGTCTGAAACCCAGGGGGGTGCAGAGGAGACCCCCCTGTCCCACCCACCTGGTTCTGTGTGCTGGGAGTCCTGGGCAGGGAGAGGGGAGTAAACAGGACCCAGAACTGAGATTGCTGTGGGCACAGGGGATGAGGCTGTTGACTGCTCCTGTCCCTGCAGCAGGAAGGGGTGAGCTGCTGCCTGGCACTGGGGGGACACAGCAACCACAGGGGGCTTTTTTGTGTCTTTGCTGCTCTTTTGTGTCTGCTTGTTGCTTCCAGGATAAACTCCCAGAGCAGCTGTGGCTGCCCCTGGAGCCCTGGCAGTGCCCCAGGCCAGGCTGGATGGGGTTTGGATCACCCTGGGACAGTGGGAGGGGTCCCACCATGGCACTGGGTGGGCTTGAAGGTCCCTTGAACCCAAACCGTTCTGCAATCAGCCAGCTGAGTGCCAGAGCTGTGTTCCCCTCCTGCCCGATGCTGTGGACAGTCACAGCTGGCTGCTGGCTGAGGATCCTGCCCTGGGCTGGAGTTTTCCCCAGGGGGGCCCTGAGGGGGCTGTTGTGTCCAGGGTGTGACGAGCAGGTGGCCAACAATGGGGTCAGATTTAAAAAGCTTCCCTGCAAACACAGCCCTGGGCCTCCAAAAGCCACGGGAGGCTCCAGCAGAGAACGGGCTGGGGTTTCTTTCCCCCTTCCCTCCATCTGTCACCCTGAAAAGTGATGTTGAAAGCAGCTTGAGCCCTCCCCAGCCTCGCCCCCAGCTCCTGAATGACCAGAGCTCGGTGTTTCCTCTCATACTGCATTGTCTCCATGGCCTAAAGGACTCTTGGGCTCTGTCTTGTTCCCCTCCTGGGGCCAGCTGCAAAGGGCCAGCTGCCCTGCTGTGCCAGGAGCCCTTGGATTCCCTTGGCAATTGGCAGTGGGTGTTGGGAATCCCTCCAGTGCTGCCTCTGTGGCATCCAGGCTCCCTTAAGAGGAAGCAAAAGGTGATTTTAGCCATAACCAGGCAATTCCCTGGGTTTAAATCCTTTTGCATCTTTTCAAACAAGCCTTCTGCCTTCTCTGTTTTCTTTGTGCAGCAGCTCTTTGCAGGCTCTTGGAGCCTTTTCCCACATTCCCTGCTCCTTTCCTGTCCCTGCACATGCCCAGCCCCTGTGAATCCCAAACTTGGAATTTTCTGTAGTTTTTTTTGTCCAGTGAAGCTGCCCCGCCTGAGGCTCTGCTGGGCCAGGAGGGATTATCCCAGCTGGAGGCAGGAGCTGAGAACCAGGAAAGGGCAAAGCAGGTTCTCTGCAGGGCCTGAGTGCTGCTGCTTTGGGCTGAGGCTGAGGTTCAAATCAGGTAAAATTCACTAAAATTCCCCAACAGGCCAAGCTCCTGCAGGTTTGCAATTGGTGCTGCCAGATGTGTCAGGCTGGGAGAGCCCCCTCTCCCCAGAGCTGGGGGGTTTGGCAGGGACAAGGCACAGAAGGAATTGCCTCAGATGAGATTTTGGATTCTTTTCTGAGTGGGATTCACGTGGCAGAAGCTGCTTTGTTAAGAAAATCCTTGGCTCCTTGTCCTGGCAGGGGCCTTTAGTGGCAAATGTGGCTAAGCTGGCTCCTGGAGCCAACCTGCTGCGTGGGCAGCAGTGCCCCAAAATTCCTGGAAGTGCTGGGGCCAGGCTGCCAGCTGGCTTTCTGTGGGGCTGCTCCCACAAGGATTCCCAGTGCTCCCAGTGCTCCCAGTGCCCCCAGCCCCCCTGCTGTGCCACGGCCTGGCCCTGTGCTGGCCCCGTGTCACCGTGCAGGGGGACAGTGCCAGCTGCCAGCAGCTCCCCGGGGCTGGAAGGTCCCTGTTAGAGGTCACCAGCTGCAGGCAGGGCTGGAGGGCAGCTGAGCTCCTGCTGTCAGCAGAGCTCTGGCTCGGGTGGGTGCCAGCCTGGGGTGCCCGTGGGGCTGGGGGCTCTGGGGGGCTCTGGGGGTGGCACAGGGCATTGCCCAGCAGGAAGGGAGGATGGCTCCCCCCCAGTGCCCTGCTCCCCTTCCCGAGGGGAACGGGCTCTGCTCAGCCCCTGGGGCTCCCCTGGAGCCATCAGACCCTGGGGGTCCCTCACTGCCCCCTGCCCCAGCAGCAGAGGAGTGGGCAGGGCTGGCACTGCAGGGTTTTCCTCCCCCAGGATCCTTCCCTTGGAGGGGTGGGGGGCTGGCAGCCCCTTCAGGCCCCTCATGTCCCGTTTGGGCTTCTCCCCTCAGCCTCCTGCCACTCTGCTGGGTGTCTGAGCCTCAGGCACTTTGGACAAGGCTGTCCCTGAGCTGTCCCTGAGCTCTGGCTTTGGGGTCACCTGCCCTGGGGCACAGCCAGGTGAACTCTGCTGTTGGGTGAACTCTGCAGTGCTGGGGCTGGAGCAAGGAGCTGTCAAAAGGAGAGCAGCATCAAAAGCAGCAGTGGAAGGAGGCCAAGAGGAACCGTGGCCAAGAGCCCTCTCCTCTGTCACTCAGTGTGGGGAATCCCAGAGGCTGTTGTGGCACAGCCCTGTGCCAGGCATGGCCACCACGGGGCCAGGAGATGGGCACAGCCCCGAGGGTGGCTCGGGGAACTGGGGAGGGCAGGGGAGGCTGAGCTGGGGAGAGGGTCCAGGGGAGGCTGAGCTGGGGAGAGGGTCCAGAGGAGGCTGAGCTGGGGAGAGGGTCCCAAGGAGGAGTTCCTGGTGGGGCCAGGCTGGAATTCTGCTGGAGCTCCCACTCCACTGCAGGGTTGTCCCCACGGGGTGGCTTCTGCCATGGCTTTTGGTGGCACCAAAGGTGGGAGCCTGGTGGGGTCACGTTCCACAGATTCTCTTTTCCCACAGCTTGCTAACAGTTTTATGGCTTTTCTATCTCCCACAGGGTGGTGAAGGAGCTCTGGGAGTGTCCACGGAAGGAATGGAGCAGGGTGGGGAAGGAGATCAGTGGGTCAGGTAACTCAGGTGACCCCTGGCAGGTGCTATGGGCAGGCACAACCCCAGCTCTGTGGTGCTCCTCCCTGTGACCTCCTCCTCACCGGGATTCCTGCCCCAGGCACCTCAGGAAACCCCACAGGGCAACCCTGGAGCTGGTGATGGGTGAGGAGCATGGCTGGCTCCTGGGGTCACCTGGCAGCTGCCTAGGGGGTGACCCAGGCTCTGTGACACCTGCATGGGCCAGGGGAGGCTCCCCAAGGAGCCCTGCTGGCCACAGGCTCCCCGGGCCAGGAGGGGGCTGTGCCCTGTCCCGAGGGTCCCGTGCCCTGGGACAGGGCTGGGTTTTGGATTTTGGGTTTTGTGCCCTGGGAAGAGCCCCAGGCCTGGCTGTGGGTGACACTGCCAGGGCCATAATTAGCAGGTGGGGTTCAGCCCTGCTCCCTCCTCCCACCATCCTCCTCCTCCCGGGGCCGGGCAGTGCCAGAGGCACAGCTGGGCTCAGGCAGGTGCCCAGCTCTGCCCCCACCCACTGCCGAGCTTTGGGGGGGCAGAGCCGAGCTTTGGGGGGGCAGAGCCGAGCTTTAGGGACAGAGCTGAGTTTTGGGGGGGAGCTCAGGAGCAGAGCCCGGCTTTGGGAAGCAGCATGACAAAGGATTCAAACCCACCGAAGCAGTTTGGTGAGCGCCGAGGTCGTGGGGGAATTGTGCTCGTGGGAACGGTCCCGGCGTCACCAGGGTCCCAGGAAATGTGGGGTCTGCCCCGGCAGAGGAGCACCAGTGAATCTGGGGCTGTGTTTGGGATCCTCCTGGGTGCAGAGCCGCTGTTTATGTTGGAGGGGATGAATTTGGTCCTGTTGGAGCAGGAGAGGTGCCACAGCTCGGCACTGGGAACAGCTGGTCACAGCCCCACATCCTCACCAATCCTCAGCCCCTCGGCTGCTCCTCTCCCCTCCACCCAGCCTGGCTGGATTCGGGTGAGAAGTTGGAGCATCCATCTCTTGGAGCCAGTCCAGAGCATCACCAAGGTGATCAGAGGGACGGAGCAGCTCTGCTGCAAGGAAAGGGTGGGAAAATTGGGATTGTTCAGCCTGGAAAAGAGAAGCCTTGGGGTGATTTCACTGAGACTTTCCAGTGCCTGAAGGAGCTACAAGAAAGGTGGGGAGGGACTTTGGACCTGTGCCCGGGGGATTTCAGCCCAAATTCACATCGGGCGGGATCTNCTGTCCCTCTGTCCCCCCCGTGCCAGCCGAAGCTCCGGCCATCCCTGCCGGGCACTGCGGGATGCTCAGCGCTGCCCTTTGCGTGCTCCCTCCGGCCGTGGGAGGGAAGGGGTGCTGGGGGACAGGGTGGGCGTTCACAGCCCCTCTCCTGCAGCACCGCTGCGGCTCCGGCGGGCTGAGACCACCGGGGTCCCCCGGGTCCGGGCGGCCGTGCGGGAGAGANAGAGCTGAGTTTTGGGGGGGAGCTCAGGAGCAGAGCCCGGCTTTGGGAAGCAGCATGACAAAGGATTCAAACCCACCGAAGCAGTTTGGTGAGCGCCGAGGTCGTGGGGGAATTGTGCTCGTGGGAACGGTCCCGGCGTCACCAGGGTCCCAGGAAATGTGGGGTCTGCCCCGGCAGAGGAGCACCAGTGAATCTGGGGCTGTGTTTGGGATCCTCCTGGGTGCAGAGCCGCTGTTTATGTTGGGGGGGATGAATTTGGTCCTGTTGGAGCAGGAGAGGTGCCACAGCTCGGCACTGGGAACAGCTGGTCACAGCCCCACATCCTCACCAATCCTCAGCCCCTCGGCTGCTCCTCTCCCCTCCACCCAGCCTGGCTGGATTCGGGTGAGAAGTTGGAGCATCCATCTCTTGGAGCCAGTCCAGAGCATCACCAAGGTGATCAGAGGGACGGAGCAGCTCTGCTGCAAGGAAAGGGTGGGAAAATTGGGATTGTTCAGCCTGGAAAAGAGAAGCCTTGGGGTGATTTCACTGAGACTTTCCAGTGCCTGAAGGAGCTACAAGAAAGGTGGGGAGGGACTTTGGACGTGAGCCCGGGGGATTTCAGCCCAAATTCATATCGGGCGGGATCTCTGAGTGTGTGAGTGTCTGAGTGTGTGAGTGTCTGAGTGTGTCTGAGTGAGTGTGAGTGTGAGTGTGATCATCCCAGCTCCTGGGCCGGGTCCCCCAGCCCCGCCGCGGGCAGGGGCCGCTCTGAGCTCGGCACGGAGAGGGCGAGAGCCAAGCGGAGGATTCCCTGGAATCACAGGGCCGTGTGTCCGTGCCCGAGCGGCCCGAGCCCTGCCCGGGGAGCCGAGAGCGGCGCTGGAGGCGTCGGGAGCGCGCAGACAAAGGCGCGATTGTTGCGGAGGGGCTCGGCAGGAGCGGGGCGCTGCCAAACAGCAGCTGGAGCCCTGGAAAACAATTCCNTCTCACACTCACTCTCACACACTCTCTCACCCTCACACACACACGCTCGCACACTCTCATACTCACATTCTCACACTCTCTCACACTCACTCTCTCTCACTCCCACTCTCACACTCCCACTCCCACCCTCCCAGTCCCCGCTCCTGCCCCCGGAGCGTCCCCTGCGAGCTCTGCCCGAGCCCGGCTGAGCACAGCGGGGAACTGGCGGCATCCTGGGCATCTCCGACCCCGGGGCAGGGGCTGGGACAGGAGCAGGGGCCGGGCAGGAGAAGGAGCTGGAGCTGGGGCAGGAGCAGAGGCTGGAGTTGGAGCAGGGGCAGGAGCAGCAGCAGGGGCAGGGACTGGAGCTGGAGCTGGATTTCCCGGTGGATGCCCGGGCAGGGCCGGGGCTGGAGCCGAGCCGGGCGCTGCCCGGTGCAGGGGTCGGGCAGAGGCGCTGCCGTTCCCTCCCTGCTGCTGCCACAGGAGAGCCCCTGGAGCACGGAGAGCTCTGCTTGCAGCCCCTGGAGCACGGAGAGCTCTGCTTGCAGCCCCTGGAGCAGCCTCCTCTCCCACCCCGCGTTCGGGGAGGAGCTGCCCTGCCTTGCCGAGCACTGAAGGCAAAACTGGGCTTGGGCTGCTGTTTGTTCCTGCTGGGAGTGATGAGGAGATCCCTGCCAGGCCCCTGCTCCTCCCTCACCACGGGCCAGCCAGAAGAGTCTTTTCCTTCCGTGGGCTGCTGTTGCTATTGACAGAAGCATGGAGACACCCACCCCCTCATAAATAACTCCAAACAGAGCCGGGCTTTGCTGCGACTCCCCGTGGATCTGAGCTCCGTGAGCCTGGCTCCCCTGCCCAGTGGCCAGCCCCACCCAGGGCTGTCTGTGCAGCGGGTCCAGATTTCACCCCAAATTCACATCAGGCACGGGAACCCCAAAATGAACCCCGAATTCACATCAGGCAGGATCTGATCCATCATCCCAGCTCCTGGGGCCGGGTTGTAGCAGAGTCACGGGGTTGGGATGCTGGGAGCAGCCAGAGCAAGACATTTTAATCAGCCCAGGAGGAGCAGCTGTTCCAGCAGGGAAGAACAGAACAGTTCAGCACTTCACATCCCGAATGTTCAGTCTGTAACCCTTCAAGGAGCCCAGGAGACACGAGGATGAGGATTTCCCATCTTCTCCCCCCCAGCTCAATCAGTGCCCTGAGGCACTTCCATGTTTCATCAGACTTCCTGCAAGAAGAAATTCAATATTCAAATAACAGCAGGCAAGATTTGTACCCGTGGGATTATTTCAGTGCTGGTACGTGGTCCTTTTTTTGGTTTTTATGCCAGCATGGACTAACTGGGCAGAAGGTGCTTTTTGGCAAGCCCAGAGTGTTTCTCCCACAAGNAGCAGGGACAGGAGCAGGGGCAGGGCAGGGGCAGGAGAAGGAGCTGGGGCTGGGGCTGGGGCAGGGACAGGAGCAGCAGTAGGGGCAGGGACTGGAGCTGGAGCTGGATTTCCCGGTGGATGCCCGGGCAGGGCCGGGGCTGGAGCCGAGCCGGGCGCTGCCCGGTGCAGGGGTCGGGCAGAGGCGCTGCCGTTCCCTCCCTGCTGCTGCCACAGGAGAGCCCCTGGAGCACGGAGAGCTCTGCTTGCAGCCCCTGGAGCACGGAGAGCTCTGCTTGCAGCCCCTGGAGCACGGAGAGCTCTGCTTGCAGCCCCTGGAGCACGGAGAGCTTTGCTTGCAGCCCCTGGAGCACGGAGAGCTTTGCTTGCAGCCCCTGGAGCAGCCTCCTCTCCCACCCCGCGTTCGGGGAGGAGCTGCCCTGCCTTGCCGAGCACTGAAGGCAAAACTGGGCTTGGGCTGCTGTTTGTTCCTGCTGGGAGTGATGAGGAGATCCCTGCCAGGCCCCTGCTCCTCCCTCACCACGGGCCAGCCAGAAGAGTCTTTTCCTTCCGTGGGCTGCTGTTGCTATTGACAGAAGTATGGAGACACCCACCCCCTCATAAATAACTCCAAACAGAGCCGGGCTTTGCTGCGACTCCCCGTGGATCTGAGCTCCGTGAGCCTGGCTCCCCTGCCCAGTGGCCAGCCCCACCCAGGGCTGTCTGTGCAGCGGGTCCAGATTTCACCCCAAATTCACATCAGGCACGGGAACCCCAAAATGAACCCCGAATTCACATCAGGCAGGATCTGATCCATCATCCCAGCTCCTGGGGCCGGGTTGTAGCAGAGTCACGGGGTTGGGATGCTGGGAGCAGCCAGAGCAAGACATTTTAATCAGCCCAGGAGGAGCAGCTGTTCCAGCAGGGAAGAACAGAACAGTTCAGCACTTCACATCCCGAATGTTCAGTCTGTAACCCTTCAAGGAGCCCAGGAGACACGAGGATGAGGATTTCCCATCTTCTCCCCCCCAGCTCAATCAGTGCCCTGAGGCACTTCCATGTTTCATCAGACTTCCTGCAAGAAGAAATTCAATATTCAAATAACAGCAGGCAAGATTTGTACCCGTGGGATTATTTCAGTGCTGGTACGTGGTCCTTTTTTTGGTTTTTATGCCAGCATGGACTAACTGGGCAGAAGGTGCTTTTTGGCAAGCCCAGAGTGTTTCTCCCACAAGGAAATCATGGAATCTCCTGAGCTGGAAGGGACTGTGGAGTGAGGGATGCTCAAGGTGAGGGCAGGAGGTGCAGGGATGGAAAGGCCTGGTCTTTTCAGGAGATGAGTTTTGAGACCCCTTCCAGCCCACACCATTCTGGGATCCCATGGTTTGCAGGAAACAATAGCAGCACTCCCTCCTGCACATGGTTATAGAGCTGTACATGCACAAAATGCCCATTTGATGGGGTCTCTTTGTTTAGCAGCTCTAACTGCTGCAGAATTAATGGCCTGGAAAGATTGGAACCAGACTGGAGCACTTGGAGCTGCTGCCCCCGGGGGCTGGGGGAAGCTCCTCTCAACACCACGGTGCCACCTCCAGGGGCTTTGGTTCCATCAGAAAAGGAAATGTTTTATTCTAATGAACATCAGCGTTTGCAAACATGCTGATTGTCCTCAGCTCGGTGCCTTTGCAGTGATAAATGAGTGGCAGCAAACAGCCAAGCCCCCCATCCCTGCCTGTTTTGGGGTGGTGGATGCTCCAGCCCTCCCCAAGATCAGCCTCCCTTCTCCTGAGCTATTCTGATTTTACCCTCTGAACAGAGCCTGTCTGTTGTCAGCTGCCAGAGGACAGATTATCTCCCTGCTCCCTGTGCTGGAGTGTCCTGGCAGGGAAGCCCTGGGGGATTACCAGGGGATAATTTGGTAATAAATAGCCATATTTGCAATATTTGGTTACAAATCATCCTAATGCCCTTTAATAACGGGGCGTGTTTACCGTGCAGACAAAAAAAAAAATTCTCTTTCATGACACACACCCTCCAGGATTTCTCCTCTTTTCATCTAATCCTGGAGAAACCTTGGCCACAATCCTTACTCCAATGATCTTTCAGCACGCTGCCAAATCCTGTTGTTGGTTCTCTTCTCCCAGCCCAAAGCCCGACTTGGCAGCAGCTCACAGAGTTTGGTGCAGGGCCTTGTCAGCAGAACCATCAGCAGGGGGAAAATGATTTATTTTGTCTGCAAGGGGTGAAAGGAGAGGATTGGGAAGCTGCAGGGGCTCCTGTGGTCCCCATTCCTGGGATCTCCATGGAGCACCTGGAATTTCAGTTTCTAAACGAGTGAGGAAAGTTTCTTGCAGTGTTTCTTTGTTTTCTCAGGCTCTCATTTCATGGTGAAGGGTTAAAGCTGGTGAGGAAGAGCCAGGCCTTGCTCCTCTGGCCCAGCCAGAGGATAAAGAGTCACCTCTGCTGAAATACCTGAGTGCATTTGTGGAGGCAGCGAGTCTGGGCTTTAATTAACCCAGCCATAATTACACTCCTGGCTTTTTGCAGTGAAGAGGGAAATCAGGGGCACTGCTGCCCTTCTGTCACCTTTCCCTTGAGCCCATGGTCACATCCCAGAGCTCCTGGAAGAGCCTGTGCAGCAGCTCTCCTCTCCCCTGGCTTCAATGCCTTTTTCTCTCCTCCCCTGTCTGTGTGCAGCTCCTCTGGAGGCAGGGCAGGTTCAGGGTCCCTGCTGGGACAGGCTGGCAGCCCTGGAGGGGCCACAGGGACACACAGAGGGACACAGAGCTGTGGGGATGGGCCAGCTCTGCCCCGGGGGACACAGGGAGGGGAGTCTGGGGCTCCGTGGGTGATGCTGAGGGAGGGGATTCTGCCCTTCTGCCCCTCAGGTGAGACCCCCCTGCAGATCCTGGGGCCAACAGCAGCAGGAGCTGGAGCTGCTGCAGAGCCCAGAGCAGCCCCTGGAGCTGCCCCAGGGCTGCAGCCCCTCTGGAGCCAGGCTGGGAGAGCTGGGAATGTTCCCTGGAGAGGAGAGGGATCCAGGGAGAGCTCAGAGCCCCTGGAGGGGCTGCAGGAGAGCTGGAGAGGGGCTGGGGACAGGGATGGAGGGACAGGACACAGGGAATGGCTCCAGAGCAGGATTGGATGGGATACTGGGAAGGAGAGGAGAAGCTTTGGGGTGACCTCAGGGTGACCCTGCAGGACCTGGAGGAGCTGCAGGAAAAATGGAGAGAGACAATTCCCAAGGGATGGAGGGACAGGAGCCAGGGAATGGCTCCAGAGTAGGATTGGATGGGATACTGGGAAGGAATTCCTGGCTGGGAAGGTGTGGAGGGGCTGGGCTGGAATTCCCAGAGCAGCTGTGGCTGCCCCTGGATCCCTGGAGTGCCCCAGGCCAGGCTGGACAGGGTTGGAGCACCTGGGGCAGTGGCAGGGGTCCCTGCCATGGCAGGGGGGGCACTGGGTGACCCCTCAGGAGAGTGGGAGCAGCAGTGCTGTGGGGCTGCAGAGCTCAGCTCCTGAGCCCTGTGGGACCCCCCAAGCCCAGGCTCATCCCAGCTGCTCTGCCATGCCACTTGTCCAAGAGCCCTGTGCCCATCTGAGAACCTGGAGCAGTTGCCCTGATTTAACGAGCTCTGTTGCAAACCTGCACTCACCCATTAATGCTCAGGCTGCTCTCAGTCCATCCCCTCTTTAATAACTCTCTCTCACCAGTGCTTATTTGGGATGACTGTGGGAAGGTTTTGAAACCAGATATAGGCTTGGCAAAACACTCATTATGGCAGTGGCTCATCTGCTCAACCCAGAAATTGCATCTTCCCCCAGTGCCCCAAATCTGCTGCCATTTGCTGAAGCAGCAATTTGACAGTGAAGTCATTTGCTTCTTCTCAGTGGTTTCACATTTGACTTCTCAGGTTTCCTGAGGAATTTGTTGCAGACTTAATGTTTAATCATGCTCTGGTAGGGTGACAGCTCGAGTTTAGCAAAAATGCTGCTAATGTTCAGATCTGGAATAATTTAATTCCAAAGCAGATGCTTTCCCAAAGGAGTGGATTTATTTAGATACTAATTTTAGGGAAATGCTTGGGCTGGTTACAACCAGCACTCCTCTGTCAGCATGCAAAGCTCTGTGCAGCGTGTTCCTGACACTTGTGACAAACTGATTATCCCTAATTCTCCCTTCCAAAGACTCCGTGGCCAAGGAGAGGAGACAACAGCCATGGGAGCCTGTTCTCAGAGGGAGGAGAATTAATATATTGACTTTGAAAACTGCTCTGAGGCCAACTCTGACAGAAGTAATCCATTAAAAAAAAAGGAGTGATGTCCACATGGGACACGACTTCAAGCAGATTCCCTTTCCAAAACTCCCTCTGCAAAGAGAGATTAAAAGGTTCTCTGCTCCCTGAAATCAAGCACTGTGAAGGTTTCCAAGTGCTCTCCTAGCAGGATCTGGAAGCTGTCCTGCCTCCTCCAGGTTCAGAAGGGGTTTATAAAAGCCACAAGCACAGTCTGCAGCTTGGATTTTAATGAAAATCTTTTCTCAGTGATTTAGTAATGGGCCTGTGAAGAACTGCACACAGCAAAGGCTCCTCCCAGGGGAGGAGAACTCCAGCAGCTCTTCCATGGACTGTGGATGCTCCTCTTGGAAGGAAGGGCCTGAAGGTCACCCTTGGGGATGTGCTGAGACACCCCAACTGCCTTGTCCCATCTGTCTGGGCACCAAAGGACCCCACAGCTTCCCAAACTCTACAGTTTGGGACCAGTTCCTCCTGTTCCCCCCACCCCACGTGCCCTCAGCAGGGTCTGAGCAAGCCCAGAGCCTGGGCCAGTGCAGGACCAGGGCATTTGCTCCTGAGCAGAGACTGCCCCAGCTGTTTCCTTGGCATGGCTAATGACCTTTAATTTGGGCAAGGATCCTCGAGTCACTCAGGCTCCCCAGCCACCCTGTCCCCACTTTCTCGTGGCACCTGCATGTCCTGAGGCTTTGCTTGTCTGTCTCCCTGCCACGAGCTAATTGCCAGGAGCTCTCTGATCTTCACGACTCTCCTGTCATCTTCCCCCCTCCTTCTCCAGGAGCCTTTTCCCCAGCCTGCTCTGCCTGTGTGATTCCCTGCTCCATGACTGATGCTGGCTCTGAACTCCTCTATTTATAGATGTCTTCAGCACTTATTTCTTTATCACTTACTTCGTGTGGCATTTCGTGCCCTTCGTTCTCCCAGCCACCACAAACCTTCTTCAAATCCAATAATTTGGGAGTACTTTGGACAAGGGGGGCTCTGATTCCTTCAGAGCTTGTTTTCTTCTCCTTAAAAGCAGTTTTTAATGCAGACACCACCCCACAGCTGAGTGCTGCTAGTAGGGATTCATTCAGTTTACCAAAAAACTTGAAAATTGCTGAATTGGGCTGTTTGGTTGCCTGGATCCTTGGCTGGTGAATGCTTCCAATTATAATCAATTCTCAGAGGTGGGGGCCTAAATTTCCCTTAATTCCTGCCTGTCTGCTGCCCTGCTGTTTTCTGTGATAAATCCTCTTGGCTGCAAAAATTAAAATGCCAAGATACTACTTAAGATCAGTTGCCAGCAGCCTCCTTTGCTGGGCCCTAAGACCTGCCTGCTCTCCCCAAAGCCTGTTTTATCTCTCAAAAGGCTGGGAAGGGGCTGTCTCTCAGTCTTTTTGCTTCTGTCATTGCTCAGACTTTCTAGTTTTCTGCCTTTTTTGAATTTCATAGCCTGCCAAGATTTTTTCCCCCTTGGATTATCATTATTTTCCATGCTTTGTATGAAGGAGTTGTATTCCTATTCCAAGCAACTGCAGCCCATTCACTGCCCCCTCCTCCCCCTTCCTTAAAGTCGCTCATTTTTGGGAGATGAATAAGAATTTAAATGGGAATTCTCCCCCATAGTACTGAGGGCTGCTGTCATTTCCCCAGCTCTCGTGTCTTTTAAAAGCAAGAGCAGAAAGACATGCAGAGAACTCATGGCAGTTTGTGGCCTTTGAGCACAAGTTTTGGATATTATTGACATTTTTTCCCTCCCTGCAATGATGGAATTTCACAATCAGGTCTCCAGGTCTGCTGTGGAGTCCCAAGGGAAGAAATCTCCTTCTGGAGCCTGTGTTTATGCTGTCTCTTCCAGAAAGCTGGGCCTTAACAACATGGTGATTAAATTAGATGACAGATTGAGTTTCATCCTTCGGCATTTCCAGGCAACTTTGAATTCCCCCATCAGCCACCCTGTGGTTCAGCTCTGGCTGGAGCAGCTCTGCTGCAGCCTGTGCTGCACTCTCCCTGTGCTCCTTGGGACCAGGTTCTGCAGTCACACCCTCACCCCAGCTGTCCTTTCCTTCTTGTCCTTCCTCCAGCTTTGGGTGTGAGACAATTCCCCCGAGCTCCCCTCTCTGCCCCAGCCTCAGGGGTGAGCTCATTCACTCTGCTCTGCTTTGGCAGCAGAGGCAGGCAACTTTTCCTGCTTTTTCCTCTTCCAAGCCTGGAAAGCCTTCCTGGTGAGGGGATTGGTGTGGAAGGTTCACGTTCCAGGGCTGAGGAGCCGTGTGGGATTTGTTACCTGGCACTGGGGGGCTCAGGGACAGGAAGCAGCTCTGGCTCCTTGAGTGAGTCCAGAGGAGGCCACAGAGCTGCTCCCAGGGCTGGGCCCCTCTGCCCATGGCAGGGGTGGAATGGGATCATCCTCAAGCTCCCTTCCCAGCCCAACCAGGAATTCTCTGCTCAAGCAGAGCTCTGCCCTTGCTGCTGAGGTGACACCACCTTTAATCCCCACAGAGACCTTGCTTCTAGCCTGAAAAGGTGTTTTTCATGCAATTTTCCTGTGCAGCTCATATTTAAAGCTGCAGCATCTGCATGAAAGCCACACACCCTTTATTTGCATGCCTGAAGTGCTGAGGGTGCAGAGACAGGACCAGCAGTGGCTCAGGGTGAGCATCACACGTGTCCTTCACAGGGTGCATGCAAAAGGCCTGGCTGCCCAAACTGAAAATAAACAGCAGAAAATGCCCTGGGAATTCTCCAGGCAGCCAAAGTGCCCCCAGCCATCCCCAGGTGTCTAAAGGGGTAAATCCAAACTCAGACTTGGGCACGACTCTACAACCTGACCTCTCTGGGAGCAAGAGGAACGAGGGGTTAGAGATTTAAGGGAAGGAAGATGAAGAGTGATGGAAGAATTGGACCATGGATGAGTGATGCAGGCACAATCTTTCCAAAAGCCATTCCCACAGCACACTGCAAGGACGCTGGAGATTCAGGAGATTCACCCAAAGCAGGAGGGGCACCTGTGGAAGAGAGAAGAGCTTGTGGTGAGACACTGAGAGATCAGCCACCTCAGGAGAGGTCAGCAATGATGTGGGGGAACCAGAGCAAATCTGAACGGCCAAGGGAAGGTGCAGCAGAAAGCCTCCATTGTTTTTTTCTGTTGAAACATGAAAAGAGAGGAATTAGAAGGCAGGACCACTACCCTCTGTAAGTTGTAGCCATGAGAAAATGCTGTCCCTGGGTTAGGAGGACTCAGAAAGTGGACTGCTGCGTCCCAGGATTGCCCAGAGTGGTCCTAAGGAGTGTGTGAGTAAACAGTGTGTGCTCTGGAAAGTCCTGTCCCAGAGCTCCAAGCAGCCCAGGAGGAGACCCAGCATGAGGGGATCACCCCTGTTTGGCCTGGCCTTGCCTGTGCCTGGCACAGCACACCTGGCACACACACCTGGCACAGCTGTCCCCAGACACAAGGCCCCACACCAGATGTGGCCCTTGGTTGCCTTTCACAGCTCCTTGGTTTTGTCCCAGCAGTGACAGCAGGTCTCACAGCAGAGGCCTGGAAGCCCTCTGGACATCCTGTCCTTCATGTCAGCACCCTCGGGCCTCTCCTCCCAGCCTGCAGGTGAGTGGTCAGAACTTTCCCCTCTGATCCTGTACCTGCTCACCCAAGGAAGGAACAGTAACTGAAACCAAGCCAGGCCCTGGGCCCTGACACACTGTCCTTGTCAGTGAAGGCTAATGACTTGCACAAAACTTCTTGCAGACCCTCAGGCCTGATGCAGAGGGCTCTTTGCAGACGGCTTTTCCCCAGAACAGTCGCCTTCCATCTCATCAGACAGCTTTTGTCAGTCCTGCTTACATGCTCTGTCTAGTTCGGGCTGGGAGCTCCTCAGGGCCCAAAGACCTCTCACCCTCTCCTGTCCTGTGCTCCAGAAGCAGGACAGAAATAGCAAATCACCATCAAAGTGATCAGGAATAATTTGGGAGCAGTGTGTTTTGCACAGCAAGGAAGAAAACATCCCTGGCTGCACCATGGAGAGCTGCACCAAGGGGAGGATGTCACAATCCTCTCTGTCCCCCACTTGGGAGTTTGAGGAGAATAATTTGATTGAAAGGCAAATCCTTTAATCTGCAGATATAAATCAGCAGAGTGGCAGAATTGCTTAGGATGGAACATATCATATAGGGCATGTCCTGTATGTCTTTTCCCTTTAAACAAGCACGGGCCCTCCAGCTGTTAACCTATTTATAAAAGGTAACTTAAGGCTACGCGCAAACTCCTGAGGACATTTCATTCTGTCCTTACAGCACAGCCTCGATTTTTCTGCCTCAGAATAATTGGGCTCAGTTTATGAAGGCCCAGACTAGAGGAGAGATCAGCTCTGATCCTAAAAGCCCTCTCCAGAGGAGCAGGATGAAGCCCTCCAGAAGGCCAGGCTGCCCTGTGCTTCCCAGGACAAGGCTGTGCTTGGAGAAAGAGGGATGCAAATATCAGGTGCTGCAGCCTGGCAAGCCTCTGCAGGTTCTCCTCTTCCCACCTGCGAAATCCCAAGCTCCTGTTCCTGTGCTGTGTGTGGGAAGTGTCCCAGGTCACTCACAGCAGGACCTGAGGCAGCAGGAGCTGTGTTTTCTGGGACCACAGAGCTCTTGGAAATCACTGCCCCGGCCTCAGTGCAGCCCCCAGCCACCCTCCTCCTCGTCTGTGGCCCCACACCAGGTTCCAGCTGATGGAGAGATCCCAGATCAGGAGATCACAGGGTGTGCCAGCTGCAAGGCAAATCCTATGACCAGTCAGAGAGCCTTGACAGGTCTCTGGGATGGCAGGGATCCCTGGCTGAAATTCCATGCCTTCCATTGTGCTGCAGTCAGCTTTGATGAGCAGAACAGCCCCGTCTGGCTGGCAAATGTCTGCCAGTGACCCACAATGCTTTTGTTGTCTCCAGAGCAGCGTCCTGCCTCATTGAGTAGTTACCTCCCCCTTGCATCCCTGATCCCTGATAGGGGAGTGATGAGACATTTGTTTTGTACGAGCATTCAAATTCTCCAAGCTGCTTCCAGACATTGACTTTCAAAAGTGAATGAGCTGAAATTTCCCGAGAGCAAGAGTCTGTGGGTGCTGCTCCAGGTGTGGGGGCAATTCCCTGCTCTGCTCAAACCCTTTCCGGATCTGCTCCATGAGCTGTTCTCCTGGAGACAGCTCGGGCTCATCACTCACTGACTGCACTGCTGGGCACTCACTCGGTTTGGTCGTGCCCCCTGCCCGGGCTCTGTCTGGAACGAGTGAGGGATGTGGGCAGTGCCAGCTCAGCCCCGGAGCCGGGCAGACCCCGCAGCGCTGTCCCTGGGGACACCCCCATGCCGGGCTCTGGGCAGGGAGGGAATGATGAACTGCTGCCAAAGGGGCAGGAAAGCTGCCCTGTTCATTCGTGCCCCCCTGCAGCACTTGTGCTGTCAGTGCCCTGGGACAGGCTGTGGCACCCAGCATCCTTCATTTGCACCGGCTCCCATCAAAGCCGTGTCAAACGAGAGTTCCCCGCGCTGAGCTCTCCCTTCCCAGCTCTGCCGGTGTGCACAGGTGACTCACCCAGCACGGGTCAGGCCCATGCTGAGAGCAGCCCTGCCTGCCCTGCTGGGCTAATGGGGCTGCCCATCAGTGACTCCTCAGGGAGATGAGCCAGGCCCTTTCCCTTTTCCACAGCCACTTTCCCCGTTTGGCTTGATGAAAGGGGAGAGCAATTGCCTAAACATCTTCCCTCCTGTCACCAGCCCCACCAAACAAAATCCCCCCCTCTGCTGGGGCAAGGACAGACACACCTGTGGAGTCTCATAGATTTTGTCTGCCTTACACTGAGGACATTGGTTCATGCTGCCCTCTCTTCCAGGCCACATGGAGAAGGAGAGGACTCGGAGTCTGGAAAAGCAAGTGGAGAAATAGGTAACTTCCTTTAGAGGGACAAACAAAGATAAAGGAGATGCTTTGAATTTTTGCACAGGTGAAGTATGTAGGGAGGCAACAGAGTGTGGCCTGAGGTTGCTCCCAGGAAGCAGAGAACAGACATCAGAATTTAAACTAAACCAAGGAAGTTTCACATGAAACAGTGCCCTGGGAAGCCAGGCTAAGCTTGGGTGGAACCCCTTCCCTTCCCTTCCCTTCCCATTTCCTTGGTTTCATGGAAGGCAAACCCAAAGCTGTGGGGTTAGGGAGGTCAGAATCAATGCCCTCATGCAATTCCATAGGGCTGCCTGGATTACAGTGGACAGCTGCCTGCTGCTGTGTGACAATGGACACACCTGTGGCATTAAAGGGCTCTACCTGCTCTGCTTTATGATTTCAGGTGTCCCTGGGATTTGGGTGAGGTGTCAGAGCTGCTGTGTGACAGAGAGAAGGCTGGGCACACCATGTCCTTAATCCACCAAAGGTTTCCTCCTGCTGTGTAGTGAAGGCCTGGCTTTGGGCTCTCAGGTTTTTCTTTTGGGGAATAAATTCTAGGCCTGGAATTTAGAAGGAATGACCCAGAAGCTGTTTTTGAAGGCAAAAACAGTCAGCCCAGTGGTCAGACATACACTGATGTAACCCACTACTTTTTGTTGTTATTATTGTGTTGTAACCTCACTTTTTGTTGTATTACTGAGTCTGGAAGGAAGCACTGTCCTGCTCTGGGAGCAGGGTGCACCCTGTCTCAGAGACAGGCAGCAGAAAGGCTCCAGAGGGGAAGAGAGCTGGATTTCCTAAGGAAAGAGGGATCTTTAAGGGTCTGATGATCAGGGTAGGCTGGGACAGCCCTGAAATTCAAACCGCTGCCTGACCCTCCCAAAGAAAGCCATCGGGATGCTATTTTATCTTGCAGCTTAAAAATAGCACATGGTACAAGCAGTTGTTATGGATCTGCCTTTCATCGGGACACGGGATTTCCCCTTAGCAGCTCCGGGAAAGGTACCCAGGCTTGGGAGGCTGGGGCAGGGGTGGGCAGAAAGCGCAGCTCAACCCTGCCTGGATGGGGTGTGCCCCCTCCCACACCTCATGCCAAGGGTGTTTCCTCCCTCCAGTGACCAGACACGAGCCACACCTGTTTTTGTTTTAATCTAGTCACCACGCTTTGATTTCCTTATCTGGTGTCCCGTATTTTCATGCTTTAGTAGCTCTGCAGCTCCCCGCGGGCAGAGGGGTGACACAGAGCCCTCGGGGACACGCAGCAGCCTTGCTGTCAGCAGAGAGGGGACGGGGTCCCTCCGTCGCTGCTGCCGAGATCCGCGGCAGTGCTTTGTCCAGGGAGGAGGAGGAGGAGGAGGAGGAGGAGGAGCGTTCACCTCGCGCTCGCCCCGCGGAGTTTCGGCCACGGGAGATGGTTTCACTGAGGGTGAATGAGGTGGATGAGGGACCAGTGAGCGGTGTCACCCACCTGGACTGGTGCAGGGCTCCGCTCTGTCCCACGCGACAGGGGTTTCACGGATGGGGCACTCGGTGGATGAGGCAGGGCTGGATGGTCACACTCATGTTTGTGGTCACAGCTTGGTGTCCCAGTGCAGAGCAGTGACAAGAGGGATGCTCAGGGCCTAAAGGGGCTCCAAGAGGGCTGGAAAGGGACTTTGGACTAGGGCTGGAGGGACAGGACACAGGGAATGGCTTTGAGCTGAAGGAGGGGAGATCTAGAATGTTTATTAGGAAGAAATTCACGGCTGTGAGAGGGGGGAGGCCCTGGCACAGGGTGCCCAGAGCAGCCGTGGCTGCCCCTGGATCCCTGGCAGTGTCCCAGGCCAGGCTGGATTTGGTTTGGAGCACCTGGGACAGTGGGAGGTGTCCCCACCATGGCAGGGGTGGCACTGGGTGATCCTTAAGGTCAGTTCCAACCCAAGCCAGTCTGTGATTCTGTGACTCTGCAGCTGTGCCTGCTGTAAAAACACATCCCTTCATCCCTCACCGTCCTGCTAGCTGCACTTCATCCCTTTATCCTGTTTTCCTGCTCTCCTCCTGCATGCACAGAGGGTTGCCTTTCGGGGCAAGAAGGGCCAGAAGGGCCACGGAGGATTACGAGCAGCAGCCCGAGTGGTCCCTGCTGTTCGGCCACCTGGAGGGGCGGCTGGGCTCTCCATCTGTCCCTGGGCACTGCTTTATCACCAGACTCCTTCCACTCCCTCACGGCCACGAGTTCTGTGCCACACAGGCGGGCACACACTCCCAGGGTTTCCTCTGCTGCTTTAAACATCGGCCTTTTCTGCTCCAGCTCACCCTCCCCAAAGCGTGGGAGATCCTTCAGCGCCTTAGCCTTGTCCCTTCAGCCGTGTCCCCTCAGCTCCTCTCAGCCATGTCCCCTCAGCTGTGTCCCCTCAGCCATGTCCCCTCATCTCCTCTCTCCCCTCAGCCATGTCCCCTCATCTCCTCTTTCTCCTCAGCTCATCTCTCTCCTCAGCCATGTCCCTTCAACCCCTATCTCCCCTCAGCTCCTGTCCC
>VXBS01003440.1:21222-79338 GCA_013400255.1 Sitta europaea | reverse complement strand
TTGTTGCTCGGGGCAGGGGCTGGGCTGGCTCTGGGGGTCCCTCCGGCCCCGGCTGCCGCGGGCGCAGCGCCCCGCGGGTTTCGCTCAAGGGCGACGCAGCGCTGCCGCGCTTCTCCTTGGGACGGCTCGAAAGTTTGCGGGCGGCGTTTTGGCCCCGTCCTCGCCCGCTGGGCTCCCGCGTAGTCGCGGCTTTATAAGGCCGGCGGTGAGGATGAGCATGGGCAGAGCGGGCTGGGAGCGCTGGGTGTGGCGGGGCGGGGGGGCGCCAGGCTCCAGGCCTCTGCTCAGTCATCGCAGCGGGCCCGCTTTCGGGATGAGCAAACTTCTGCACAGCACGGCCGGGCTGGGAGCCACGGGAATTCAGGAAATGTTCGCCACGGAACGATGCTGCGTTGCTGGTAATAAGTTTAAGCTCACGGCGGTGAAGTTCTGGGCTCTGCAGATGCTGTTCTGCGGCCAGAAGCTGCTTCTGAGTGTATCGTGGTAGTACGAGTGTTGTACGCTCTCCCTCTCTGCAAAGGCTGTGTTAAAAGCCTGGTCTGTGAGCACGCTGAACCTGAATTTAGATATTTACTTCTCTTTTCTTTAGGTGCTTCTTGATTTCTCTGACTCGGTTGTTCCCTCACTTATTTCCTTCCCCTGATTCCTGTATGCATTTAGCAGACTAACCCATTGATTTTAAAGCTTTTAAAAAAGTTTTTATTTATTTTTAAAGCTGGACTCCTCTGTTCAGTGACCCATGTTCTGCCCAGCTTACAATTCCAGCTGAAAGGCTTCTTGAGTAATACAATAGCTGTGCAGGTCCTGCTCAGCATTTCAGTGTGGAGTAACAAGCCTTGCTCGGGGCCTCCTCCTGCTCTGCCTGTGATACTGCTGTAACTTCATTTTGTACACTGAAGGGACAGCACTGCACTGGAGTTTTACAGCTCTAAACCTTTTTTCTCCTTGCCAGAGCCTGATGTTCCATCTGGTATGTTTTGCTGGTGTTGAATCTTTGAGGTGCTGTTGCAGCTTGATTAGCTCCTTTAATTGAGAGAGAGAAATTATAACTCAGAATTATCCAGGTTGACAATACAATTATGATAAAGGTGACATTGGCTGGACAGACCTGTCTGTCACATTTACTTTATGGGTTTTTGTTTGATTTTTCTTTGCAAGAACTGATGAAATTTCTGATTATCCTTCCAGATGCATTTTGGAGGATTCACAAGTTCTTTTTGAAATTCTTAATTTTTTTATTCTTTTGTGCCTTCTTGCATCAGAAGAGATGGGCTTTTCAGTTTGAAAAAGAGCTTAACTTGCTGTTGCAACAGCAGCAATATCCTGTGCCTTTTGTTTTGTTTGGTAATAATTACATGTTAGCGACAAATAATAAGCTTGAAGGCAGAATAGCTGATCTGTTTGTGACTGTGATTGTTGACTCTGAAGCTGAAGGCCGTGGATATTATTAAATCTGTTTTTATGTGTCTCTGCAGAAATGACATCAGGGAAAGATCAGCTAATACAAAGAAGTGTCAGTGGTTTGAAGATGCCAGCCTGGGAGTTCAGCTAGAGCCCAGTGTTGCCATGGGTACAGTTTGTGGGTCACCCCTGGTTCCCCCCCGAGCCCTCAGCTGATATTAGGAGAGGATTATGTCACTCCTGTCCTTAAAGAACAAACGGGGAGGCTGCTGGAGGACACTTGTGGCAGCAGATCCTGGCTTTATCAGCTTGTTCCTCCAAAGCCAGGGCTGTGCCAGGCCCTGTGCTGGCCACTGAGCCCAGGTGGGCTCCTGGGGTGGGGGGCAGCCCCTCCTGGGGTGGGGGACACCCTGGGACACCTCAGCTCTGCTCTGCCAGCTGCAGCCCCTCAGCCTGGCAGCAGATCTCTAGATCTGCTTTAACCAGTTGCCTCATTTGTCTGTGGGGAGCTTTGAAGGTTGTGAGTGCTGTGGTAAATAAATGAGTGGAGCCTTGGGGTGGCCAGGGGGTGAATAACCA
This sequence comes from Sitta europaea, assembly GCA_013400255.1. Taxonomy (NCBI): domain Eukaryota; kingdom Metazoa; phylum Chordata; class Aves; order Passeriformes; family Sittidae; genus Sitta; species Sitta europaea. The sequence goes on along the minus strand of VXBS01003440.1, from coordinate 77,358 downwards.
CCCCACAGGCTCCCAGACACTGCTGGAACCAACCTGGGCTTGCTCTGGGAGCAGGCTGTGCTGCTCAGTGTCATTTACAGGTGGAAGTACTAAATCTGAAGTGTTTGGGTTCAGTGCACTGGTTTGTTCCCTCCCTGGGACAGCAGGCAGTTTGAAGTCAAGGTTTTAAACAGCAGAGGATTGCCCAAACTGTTCTGTGATGCTATCAAACACCCCCACGCCTCCAGCTGCCTGAGCAGCAGTGGGAACAGCAGCAAATTGGTTTTTTGGAGGGGCAGAAGGTGAGGCTGGGGCAGGACTGGATTTCCAGCCTTAAGCTCGTTATGTGGAGTCTGAGGAGTGCTCAGTGGAACCAAATGAATTACGTAGTGCTGCTGGTAAAAGGGCTGACACAGCTGTACTTTCAGCAAAGCTGAAAGGAGCTGTAATTATATTTGAGGTCTCAACCCCTGTAGTATTTTAGTGGTTGCCTCTCTTCCCTAGAAATAAATGAATCTGAGCCATTCAGTCAGCTCAGAGTTCTTGCAGAGTTCAGGTCTGGTTTACACCCATTGCATGTCCTTGCTGCTTTGCACCTCAGGCTTCAACTCACCTGCTGCTTGCTGGAGCAGTGATGTCTCCAGCCCTCAGTGCTTGGACTGCATTTGTCTCTCTGCACTGTGCCTTGATGTGCAAGCTTCCAAATTCTGACCTGCACCAAACTTATGACTCAGGGAAACCACTGGTCAGGCAGGGTTTAAGTCTGTCAGGATGGATTCAAGCTACTTGCAATTCAAATGAAAGTGATGGGTACTTGAAAGGGAAATAACGTGTGACTATACCTTGGTTTGGTCCAGAAAAACCCCAAATAATTTATTTTGCTAGGCCAGACATAGATTGGAAGATAAAATTCCAGTCTCCTCCTCTGAGAACGAAGTGTTCAAGGCGTGTTACTCATCGTGTTGTTGAGAGTCAGATTGCAGACAACAAAATTATCATTTGTGTAGGTACCTGTGGAGTTTCAAAGGCAAATTGAAGAAACTGATAGTGCTCTGAAAGGCAGAGTTATTTCCTGGAACTCCGTGTCTGTGCTTCCTGTCCCAAATAAAACCGATGAATCTCTTGCTTAGTCAAATGTCTGTGTCCACAGCTTCCTCGTGCTTTAGCACCAATTGAACTGATTATTTCTGTGCTTTCTTTTTTTTTTTTTTCCTCCTTGAAGGCAAATGAAATTATAGTCAGCTGTAGATCAGAGAGGCCAGGGGTCTGTGATTACAGCACGTGGGAGGGTGGCAGAGAGCTGGAGCCGCCAGCGCTGCGTCATCTCCAGGGTTCATCTCCAGAAGAAAGGGTGGATTCCTTTGGAGCAGGCTCTTGGGAGATGGTGGAAAAGCTGGGCTGAGCAGAGCAGGTAGGACCCTGCATCCCATGGGGGGATTTCTCCTCCTCCTCCAGCTCAGAAACCGATTCCGTGCCCTAGCGTTGCGCACATGGGAAGGAATTTCTGGTGGGGAGGAAAGGTCAGTGAAATCAGTTGCTGTGGATGTTATGCAGATTTTAGCTTGGTAATGAGGAGAATGAAATACTTGTGGCTCACACTGGTGCCCTGTGTTGCTCTGCGTTTTTAATATTATGTTAGAAATGATTAAATATTAAATTTATTTAAAATTATTGGGAAATCTGACCCTAAGGATTATGAACAGGCATTGGTCCAACGCTCTAGCACTTTTAAAAATTTTATCAGGATAGTGCTGAGGATTTGTCCCATCAAGATCAGTCTTGGACTGCTCTGAGTAAGTTAATTGGATGTTGCCATAAGAGCCCCTGTTTTGGAATGCTGGAGAGCAAAACTTTTTACAATTTTTGCTGTAGAAAACACAGGAGACCCCGAGTTAATGGGAAGTGTAGGTTACTCCCTGGCTAAAAATGGCTGTACATGCAAATGGTGTATTCCAGCTTCATAATGCACATTGTTCCCTGGAAATGTCTGCTGGAAGGTGGGAGGGTGCTGGGTTCTTTCTTCTGTGCTGCCCTGGACACAGGGAGGGAAGGGGCTGATTTCTTCCCTCGCTCTTTTAATCCTTGCCTTGTTTTACTCCCTGCCTCTTCAAACTTTTCTCGGGTAGAGTGGCAACTGCTGAATTGGTAGTTCCTCCGGGGAGTAGCGAGATAGCAGCACTGAGATAGAGCTCCCAGTGTCCCTGTGAGTTGAACAAAACTGGCAAACAAACCCCGTGGTTGTAGTTGTGATAGCGAGGGAGGTTTGTGTAACGCAATAGGCCCGGGATTAGCTTTCCTCTGCCAGGGCTGGATTTCCACCCTCTTGGAGCTCTAACTCCCCTTGTGAAGAGTTCAGCACAGACAAAGCCCGTGCTGGGGTCTGTCCCCTGGCCAGAGCAGAGTGTGGGCAGGGTGGCAGAGTGGGAGGCAGGCAGGTTAACTCCAGGTGTATCCCCGAGCACATGCACGGATTACCGGGGGATGAGCAGTTTGCCCCGGCTGCGTGCTGGCTATCAGGCTACTCCAAGGAGCTGCAGGAGGCTTCTGGGAGAAGTATGCAGTTAATCACATCCATTAGCATGATTAAAATCCTGATTAGCCTGTGTCACTCGCTCCCATTTTCCTCCTACACTTCGCCCCTTTTTATCCGGGGCGTTTGCAAGTTTGAGCAGCACGAGGCTGGGAATGGAAATGGATCCCAGGATTCTGGGCTTGGTGTTGGAACAAAGCTCCTCAGGAAGCTGCCCAGCTGCTGGCTGAACAGAACATCTGCAAAATCAGCCCTTCACAGCTGGAGGAGCCTCAGCAGGACTGGGGGGAATCCAGCTGAACGTGGAGTAGGCTTGTCTTGCTCATCCATCAGGGCTTGCTCTGTTCCATGTCTGGTGTGTGCTAACACTTGGGTTTGAGCTTCTCCAGCCCTGGGTGCTGAGGAGCCCCTCGTGCTGGCTGCCACCTTGGGCAGGGCTCCTTTGGCCTCCAGCAGCCAGGAGGCCATGAAAACCTGCATAAAAACCCCAGGGAAAGACAAGGCTGAAATTGAGGTTAGGGAAACTGCAGATCAGCTGGTTGGATTTTGACTAGAAGTGGGGAAAGAAAGACAAAAACTGAGATTATTATGTAAATTTCTGTGTGCAAAAGCTCTCATTTTTAAAAACTTGACTGGCTGGGGAGATACTGTACATATTCAAAGTGGACCTTTTTGGAAAAGCAAAGCATTAGGTCATACACTTCCAACACATTCCCGCCTGGGAGTGAGTCATTGTCTTTTGTAAAATTGTATTAGAGCTACATCATCCCCAAAAGCTGTTTTTCAGCTGAATTTAGGGTGTTGACACTTGCTCTAAACAAAGTAAAACTATGGGAGCATTTATCAGAGTACTTTCAAAGTGTGTTTACATGCTCTGGGGTTGTGACTCCCGAAGTGCCGGTGCTCAATTCATTCTTGTGAGTGGAAACCCTCAGCTCCCACACTGGGGATTGGGCAAATATCTCCATGTAGCTTAAATGATGTTTGTGAAGTGCTTAAAATCCTCTGGAGGGGGCAGAGAAGCATCCAGGTGCTGTTACCTGCTCTTATTTCTCCTGCCTCCCCCGTGTTTCTTGGTGTGTGTTGGCTCTTGGCTGGAGATCCTCTGGCAGTTTGTTCTTCCAGGGGTTGATACTGAGGGTTTGTTTCCATATCATGACTTTATTTTCTCTAACAAAACTCGTTTGAGGTTCCAGCCCTCCTCCACTTGGTGCTTTTTATCAGGTTGTTGTGTCACAAGCTCAGTGCAGAGAAATGGGTTGGTGCTCAGGTGGGATTTCTACAATTAATTTTAGAAGCTGCATCAATTCTATTAAAGGGGAAGTAGAAACAAGTGCTTGGAGAAGGGGATGCCAAGCACTCATCCCTGTGCTTTCGCTGGGGAAAATGTGATGGGGAAAATGCTGTCAGTGGGATGAGTAAGAGCTCAGGATGAAAAATCCTTGGCCAACTTTGGAAAGGCTTAGGCTGCCAGGCACACCTGGATGCCAGAGTGATTGGGGCTGGAGGGAGCTCACCAGGCTCACCTGCAGCAGTGCCCCAGGCTGTGCCCAGGGGTTTGGGATGTCTCCTGGGGGGCACTCCAGGCCCCCTGGGCAGCTCTGCAGGGCTCTGCCCCTCCATGGACAGAGGCTCTGCCTCCTCTGAGCTGCAGCTGCTGGGCTCTGGCTTGGGGCCACTGCTCCCTGGGCTGTCCTGCACAGCCTGGCACCATCCTCAGTGCTGTGTCACCTCCAGGAGAGAGGGTGGGTTCCTTTGGAGCAGGCTCTTGGGAGGTGGTGGAAGAGCTGAGCAGAGCAGGTAGGACCCCTGCATCCCCTGGGGGGATTTCTCCCACAGTGTCTCCTCATCTGGGGAATGCTCCAGACCCCTCCCCAAAGCCAGACCCCCAGGCCAGTGTTGCTGTGTTGGTGTTAGCTCCATTTCAGCTCCTCAGAAAGGGAGCCTGAGTGCAAACAGCAGTGAGGAGAGGGCAGGAGTTAAGCACTTGGAACTGCTGTGAGCAGGATGCAAATGGAAATCTGAAAATTGTGCCTCACTGACAGTTTTCCTGTAATCCCCTCTGGAAAGCACTGGGCATTTTTAAGCACCTGACTGTCAGTAGTTCAGATTTGCCCTGGTTTCAGGCAAGTTGAGAGGAAGAGGTTGACTGTGGTGAAACCTGGGTTGGGCTGAAGGTCCCCGTGGCCTGGGAGCTGCTCCTGGCAGTGACATCTGCTCAGGGAGTTCATGTGCTCCCTTCCCCTGGGGGTAAGTGCAGCTCGACCCACACTTGAGGAGAAAATCAGCCATGATACGAAATGATGTAGAAAACCCAAGTGTAAACAGCAGCTGAAAGAAAGTGTTTTCAAATGTGATTGTTGGTGCTGTTTGTGGCAGTTCAGGTGCTCAGTTCCTGCCTGTGCCCTCCCTGCTCTCTGCAGCCAGGGGCACTGAGATGGTGTTAACACCATTAACACCAAATGCAGCAGCACTGAATTTGGGATGGGAGATTTTCCTAGAATCCCAGAAAGGGTTGGAAGATCATCTCATTCCACCCCCTGCCCCTACACCTTCACTATCCCAGGCTGCTCCCAGTCCCATCCAGCCTGGCCTGGAACACTCTAGGGGTGGGGGATTTTGGGGTTGTTGATGAGGTGTATTCCTCTTTGTGGGTTTTTTGTGTAACCTCTCGATTTCAGCCATTTCTCTGTTGTACCTTTGTTAAGTGCAGTGCTCTGTTAAAAATGCCCCTTTGCTTATCTGTACTGGTTTTAAGGAATCTCAGAAGTTTTTCTGCTGTCCACGGATACTTTCAGTGCTGTTAATTAGGCAATGGGAAACTTCCAAACTGAGAGCAAAGACAAAAATCCCCAAGCAGCTCCAACAGATGCTGTGAATGAGGCTCTGCAGACAGGGGAGGGAAAGAATGAGACAAAGAACTGAGTCACCCTCTCTTCCTTCCTTTGCACTCTTGTGGTGGGAGTGAATCGTTTCTGTTTGAAGTCATAAATCAGAGCAATTAGCAGAAGGGTTCTGGATGTTAATGGGTGGATCATCCAAACTTCTTACTTAGCAGGAGCTGTGGATATCAGTGATTTCCAGAAGGAGCAGTAAATGAAATAGATGGTGTGCTGGATTCCCACTGGGCTGTTAGGGATGCACAGAGTTAGGAAGTGAGTTCATAACTCTCAGCCCAGGGAGGAGCTGGAGCTGCAGAGTCCAGAGCAGCCCCTGAAGCTGCCCCAGGGCTGGAGCCCCTCTGGAGCCAGGCTGGGAGAGCTGGGAATGTTCCCTGGAGAGGAGAGGGATCCAGGGAGAGCTCAGAGCCCCTGGAGGGGCTGCAGGAGAGCTGGAGAGGGGCTGGGGACAGGGATGGAGGGACAGGACACAGGGAATGGCTCCAGAGCAGGATTGGATGGGATACTGGGAAGGAGAGGAGAAGCTTTGGGGTGACCTCAGGGTGACCCTGCAGGACCTGGAGGAGCTGCAGGAAAAATGGAGAGAGACAATTCCCAAGGGATGGAGGGACAGGAGCCAGGGAATGGCTCCAGAGCAGGATTGGATGGGATACTGGGCAGGAATTCCTGGCTGGGAGGGTGGGCAGGGCTGGGCTGGAATTCCCAGGGCAGCTCCCCTGGATCCCTGGAGTGCCCCAGGCCAGGTTGGACACTTGGAGCACCTGGGCCAGTGGGAGGGGTCCCTGCCGTGGCAGGGGGGCACTGGGTGGGTTTTGAGGTCCCTTGGCCCCAAACCATCCTGGGGCTGGGGGTTCTGGCAGTGTCTGCTGGAGCCCAGGGGTGCAGGCTGGGGCTCCCAGAGTGGAAGCTGGTGCAGGATGGTGGGACCCCCCTCGGGGTGCCACTGAGGCTGAGCCCTGCCTTGAACCCTTTGGGGTGCCCTGCTGTGGGCTTGGCACACCAGACACGTCAGTGGGCCTGTGGCACCATCCTGGTGGGGACTGTAGGATGCTCTGGGTGGCTCCAGCTGTATTTGGTAGCACCAATTTGCATTCAGATGTGAAACTGCAGGGTGTGTAGTCCACAGGGTTAATTTTTCCACGCTCTCTTCATGCTTAAAGCATACATATTATTTTTCCTTAGGCTGTCTTTTAACCTATTTAAGCATTTACGACATGAGCATTAAAGGATATTTCTCTCTCGTGTTCTGAGGGCTGGATTTTCTTTAACTGGGGTGGGTTTTTTTAGGTAAAATATGTTTTGTTTTTTTTTTTTTTTCTTTTTTTTGCATTGGGATTTGGACAGAGCATGTAGGGCAATAGGATCAAGTGTCACATTGGGGATTACATATTTGTCCTGGAGTGACCCTCTTAGGAGCTTGCAGGGGTGTAATTGGTGAATGACTGGATTTATAGGGATGTATATCTGCATTAGCACTGCTTTCATGGGACTCGAGCTGATTTGCCTTTGGCCCAAACTATTTTCAGCTTGGGAAATTCACTTTTAAGGAGAGCTGCTATAATTTGCTTGTATTTCCCCTTAAAAGCAGTGGTGGTTTTGCCAGGATTTAATAGTCTAAATATGAATGTAGAGCAGTGTTGCACAACGTTGTCTGGTGGCTGAAACCCAAATTTATCCCCAAAGCTGCACATTTGAGACCTCTGGGTGTTAATGGGGTGGAAAAAACCCTTTCTCATTATCAACTTTCCAAGATGCTTTTGTTTCATCCTTGTCTTGTTCTTAAAACTGTACCAACTCTTCCACCCGTGGTGTTCTGTATCATTTGGGGGTATCCCAGATAATAATAAATAATAAATAATTTGGGTCCCTCAGCTGGCAGCAGAGACCTCTGGGTGTTAATGGGGTGGAAAAAACCCTTTCTCATTATCAACTTTCCAAGATTCTTTTGTTTCATCAATTATAAGACAATAATGTGGGTGTATCCCAAATAATAATAATTAATTAATAATAAATAATTTGGGTCCCTCAGCAGCTGAGACCTCTGGGTGTTAATGGGGTGGGAAAAAACCTTTCTCATTATCAACTTTCCAAGATGCTTTTGTTTCATCCTTGTCTTGTTCTTCAAACTGTACCAACTCTTCCACTCCTGGTGTTCTGTAGTATTTGTGTGTATCCCAGATAATAATAAATAAATCATTCTGTGGGATTCCCCTCTCCTGGCAGGGATGAGCCCAGATTTGAAGGCGTGGGGGCACATGCAGGGAGCTCCTTGCCCTCCCAGTGTGGGTTTGTGCAGTGCCAGCTGAGCAGTGATAGCTGCTGCTGCTGCCAGCCTTTCCCTGTGGGCACCTGCCTGGCTCTGAGCAGTTTTCAGAGCAGTTTTTGCCTCTGGTGGGCAGGGAGAGCCTGGGGTCCCTCGGGGCTGGTGGGTGAGTGAGGGGCTGTGATTCACAAAGCCCTTGAGCTCCATCTGCGTTTCTTCCTGCATTACCCTGGGCTGTGTTTGTGCCACAGGTTTCCCTCTGCTCCCCCTCCAAAGCTCCCAGCTGCTGGTTTTCCTCTCATATTTGTTTTCTCAGATCCTCTTTAAAGCCATCTGAATGGATTCAGTGTAGGGTGGGTTTCTTTTTTTTTTGCCACAAAGACCTTTCAAGAGGCTGGGGGAGCACAGAGTTGAACACACTGCGCCCAGAAATCCTGACTCTGGCTGGCATCAGCTGATGGTGTCTTGTTTAAACATACCACAGACTTGATGTTTTTTCCCCTTGGGGTTTGACTTCCTGTGATAAAAGGAGATTCCCTTTTAAAGCAGAGCTCCGTGGTTATATAATGAGAGAAGGAAATACTCCAAAGGTGACACTGGGAGAATTGAAAAGTTATTTTGGTGCCTGACTGTTAGACAGGAGAGCAGAAAACTCACTCAGGAGGGCACTGGTAACTGGAGTCCTCTTGGGAAAGTGAGAGGAGCACATTGAAGGAATTAAAGAAGGGAGTGACCAGGGCAGGTTGTGGTGAGGACAGAGCTGTCCAGAGCACGGTTTGGATTCCTCTGGGAGGATTTAACTCTTCCCAAACTGCTTTTCCTCTCCTCCATAAGCTGCTCCCAAGCACCAGAAGTCTCCAAGTCTGACCCTCCAAGGGCTGGGCTGGCTTTGACTGTTGGATTTGAAGCCAAGAGTAGAAATTATTTTTGAATTTGTGCACGTGGCTTTGTCTCTGTGTGTCCCCAGCAATGCCAGAGCAGGGAGCTCCTCCCCATCCCTCCCCATCCCTGTGCAGGACTCAGAGTAAAAACTGCCTTTTTATGCTGTTGGTGGGGTCCAAAATTGAAACTTCCACAGCAATTCACTGTTCCTCAGCTGGGTTTTTGGGAGGCAGGGATGCAAACTCCTGGAGAAGCCAGCTGGATTCTGGCAGGGAGTCACTGAACTCCCTGAGCCCTTGTAATTCCTGCCCTTGGAGTTCAAACTCAGCACTGCACACACCCCACACTCCCTCCAGACACTGCTCCTGCAAGTCTGAGCTCCCCATGGATTTAAAATGGAATATTGATTTCCCTGGTCTCCAGAAACAGGGAAAATGCCCAGGATTCATCAAGGTTAAGCTGGTTTTCTTGCTGGGCTGGGGTATGTTTATTTTCTCTAGTATGTAATTTATCTGTAGAATAATTTTTCAGCAGCCAGATCTGCTGACTGTGCCTGTTAACGTTTCCCCAGTGAAATTCCCTGGCAAGCTTCACTTCTTCCAGGATCGTTTTGAGGTGCTGATGTAATCAAAGGGTTGAATGTGAACTCAACAAGAAATTATGTAGTGCAAAGTTTGCTCTTAAAATCCATGTGGAATTGAAGTGCTTTTGCTATTTTTGTGTATTTTTAGTGGAGCTATTTGTGCTGTTCAGCCAATTTGCTTTTGCTCATTTTCTAATTAAGAGATGTCAGTTTATGCCTGGGGGGGGGGGGGCAGGACCTACAGTTACAGATCCTTAACACCTCATCAAAATTTCAGTGGGAGTTATTTTTTCAGCTCTATTTGAATAATTAAATATTGTGCTGAACTAATTTTGCAAGTGTGTGTGGGGGGGACACCAGGAGTAATGAAAATAGTTAATCTAAATTGAAATGTATGAGAGCATCCTGGTTGTACAAGTGTAACACCCTGCTTTATTCTAAATAGTTGTGTTGCTGAAAAGAAACTTCCCAGCTTACAAACCGAGGAGTGAAACCCAAACATGGATTGGGAAATGATCCTCTGAAAGACAGGAGTGAACCAGAGGGGCTCTGCTGATGGATATCTTGTTTAACACAGATCACCTTGAGCTGTGTAATTTTCCATACAGGATTTTTAACCCTTGCTTCAAAGCAAGGAAAATTCCAAAGTGCCTCGGAGGACCTGCATTTTGTCCTTAAATTAGCTTAGTTTTCAAATGAGAGGTGGTAGAATCTCATTGTTTGTGAAACAGAAGCTTTGGATTAAGCTCAGATGTTCCTTTATTAGAGAATTCCAGCTACAAAGGGAGGCTGGGTATCCAGCAGCTGCACTCCCTGACTGATAACAGGCTTTGCAGAGTAGTTTTCTTTCAGCAATCCTGTTAATGCTTTAAATTCAAACCTAAACTTGTGTTTTGTTTTGGTTTTTTTTTTTTTTGGTGGGATTAAGGGTAGAAAGAACAAACAAAAAAAGCTAAATCAGAGGAATAAATGCAAATCATTCAGCATGAACAGCAGAGCAGGGGGGGTGAGGTGAGTCAATAATTGTGATATGTGTTTGTAAGGCAGCAGGGCAGTATTGCACTCTTTACAGCATATTAAATTAAATCAGGATGTGAGAACTGTGACAGCACAGCAGACAAAAGGTTCAGGCCCGTGGGTTTGTGCAGAGCAGGCTTGGTGTTTCTGCTCTGTCCTTTTTTCTTCTCCTTGCTCTTTGCTCTGGAAGTGTGGGCTGTGTCCCTTGTTTGTGCTGCAGCCCTGGGGGTTCAGATCACAGAATCCACCCTGGGCTGGCTGGCAAGGACCTTAAAGGATCTTCCAGTTCCCCCCCTGCCCTCTCCTGGAAGGATCATCCAGTGCCACCTCCCTGCCAGGGCAGGGGCCCCTCCCACTGTCCCAGGTGCTCCAAGTGTCCAACCTGGCCTGGGGCACTCCAGGGATCCAGGGGCAGCCCCAGGGAATTCCAGCCCAGCCCCTCCCAGACAGGAATTCCTTCCCAGTATCCCATCCAATCCTGCTCTGGAGCCATTCCCTGGCTCCTGTCCCTCCATCCCTTGGGAATTGTCTCTCTCCATTTTTCCTGCAGCTCCTCCAGGTCCTGCAGGGTCACCCTGAGGTCACCCCAAAGCTTCTCCTCTCCTTCCCAGTATCCCATCCAATCCTGCTCTGGAGCCATTCCCTGTGTGCTGTCCCTCCATCCCTGTCCCCAGCCCCTCTCCAGCTCTCCTGCAGCCCCTCCAGGGGCTCTGAGCTCTCCCTGGATCCCTCTCCTCTCCAGGGAACATTCCCAGCTCTCCCAGCCTGGCTCCAGAGGGGCTGCAGCCCTGGGGCAGCTCCAGGGGCTGCTCTGGGCTCTGCAGCAGCTCCAGCTCCTGCTGCTGTTGGCCCCAGGATCTGCAGGGGGGTCTCACCTGAGGGGCAGAATCCCCATTTCCAGCTGGGGTCAGCCCAGGCACTGGGGTCTCTGGCCAGGCAGTGTTTTGCTCCTCAGCCCCAGAGCTGCTCTCCATCCCTCCATTCCCAGCCTGGATTTGTGCCTGGCCCAGCCCAGGAGCAGCACCTTGCCCTGCTGGAGCTGCTGAGGTGGGCACAGTCCCACCCCTCCAGGCTGCCCAGGTCCCTGGGGGTGCCCCAGCCCTGCCCTGCAGCTGTGGCAGCACCCACAGCTCCCTGGCACTGGGGGGCCCAGTCCCAGGTGTTTAATTTGGCTTTTTCAGGGTCTCTCCATCTGCTCTGCTGCAGAAAATGCCTTTCCCTGTGCACAGGTTAGCCCTGGTGGTGCTGAGGAAATCACCCAGCTCTAAAATCTCAATACTGGCAGATAAAAAAGATTTATCAGAGGCTGCCCCTGTCACCTTTGTCCTCTCAGCACAAGGTTTCACACTGGCAGCTCACACTGAACACTCCTCTCCCTGCTTATCTCTTGAGAGAGTTTTTCTGTTCATCTCTCAAAGTACAGGAGCTGGGGTTTCTAGGTGAAATGCTTTATATTGTATTTTTCAGAAGCATAATACCAAAAAAGGGGGATGTGTACTGGGAGGAGCATTTTCATCTGCTGAACAGGGATGTAGGCTGTATTTTATGGAATTGACTGAAATCTTACAGTTTTTAATCTGGAAGTTGCATGTGGAGTGTTCTCACTCAGCAAGTTTTTACTAAGTTCTGTTATTCTACTAATTTATTTTTTAAATATATTTTTGAAAAGAGAAAAATGGAGTGTTTTAAGATGCAGATTCAAGGCAGCCTTTTGCCTCTCCCGTGTCCTTTGTGTAAATTCTGGGTTAATTGAGTGACTCATTCATTCAGTCTGGCTGAGGCTGCACATGATGGGGTGAAGGAAAAAACCAAACCCAGCACGGGGTGAAACTCTGAGGCATCTGAGCTTCCTTCTGGAAAGTGAGCAGGGAATGTGCAGGGCTGGGCCTTTCACAGAACATAACCTGGGCTCCTGTGAGTCCTGAACACTGCAGGGCTTCTGCTTTGTGTCCTCCTAATTCCTCCTGCCTGCCTGGTAAGAAATGTCCCTGTGCTGTGATTTCAGTGCTTTGCCCTGGGAATTCTGCAGTTCCAGCTGGCACAGGGCAGGTTAGGTGGGATATTGGCAGGAATTCCTGGCTGGGCTGGAATTCCCAGAGCAGCTGGGGCTGCCCCTGGATCCCTGGAGGTGCCCAAGGCTGGCTTGGAGCTCCCTGGGATGGTGGGAGGTGTCCCTGCCCATGGGGTGGGATGGGGTTGGGTGATCCTTAGGGCCCTTCCAGCCCCAAACAGTCTGGGATTATTTCTGTTGTATTCCAGAAAGTTTCGTGCATGAATGAAAGACAGAAGCAGTTCTTGAAACAGAAGTCAAAACCTGGTTAGGAGGGGGATGGAGGGACCTGAAAGTAGAACTTGAAAGTATTTCTTCTTTCAAATAGCAAAGAGCAAAAAAAAAACCCAAATAAAAAGCACCTCCTCAACCCCTCCAGAATTCATCCCCTCATTGGCTAAAAATTTAAAAATGTCTTATAAATATTCTGAATCTAAAGAGGTAGAATTGTAAGGGAAAGAGAGGGGAAGTGCCAAACATTTTTTGAATAATCAAGTGGATCTTTCTCAGAAACCTCTTGACTAATTAATCCAAAAAACAGAGCAAACTGAACTAGAGCAGCTTGTAACAAAAAGCTTTTTGATGGAGTTTGCTGCTGGGAATGAGCTCATCCTGGTGCCCCACTGGGCCCTGGGCAGGGCTGGAGCTTTGCTGAGCCAGCTGGGGCTGTTGGGCCATCCCAGCTTTCCACCTCCAGCTTCCAGGTGAGGTCAGCAAGGGTTTGGAGTGTGGATTTGCTGTAGTTATTTTTCTGGCAGTGATTTTTTTAGGTCATCAAGAGAGCTGGAGAGGGACTCTGTACAAAGGGAAGAGGGGCAGCAGCTCTGAACTGCAGGAGATTTAAAATGTTTCTTAGGGAGAAATTCTTGCCTGGGAGGGAGGGTGGGGAGGGGCTGGCACAGGGGGTGCCCCTGGATCCCTGGAATTCCCAAGGCCAGGCTGGACAGGGCTTGGAGCACCCTGGGACAGTGGGATGGGCCTTAAGGTCCCTCCAGCCCAAACCTGTCTGATGAGAAATTGTTATAGAAGAGTGAAGAAATATGGGTCCAATCTTCATTGAAAAGCATCACTTAGGTCTTGAGGTGGAGCCAAGCAAGACTGAAAGTAAAAAGTATGTATCAGTGGCTCTTGGCTTCAGAATTTAAATTATTCCTTTTAGGACATAATACAGTGATTCAGTGTGCTTTCTACCTGTTTCTGTTCTTAAAATTATAAAATGTAATAAAATTATATTTTTTGAATTAATAAATTTTTGCTTTAAAATAAGCAGTTGATTGGGAAAACTACTTGTATTGTAGTAAGGGCAAACCCTGAATATTCAGCTTGTGCAGTGCTTGTGGGGGTTGACCCTGGGATCTTGCTGAGTGGGGATTCAGTGATGTGCCAGAAACAGAGAGTTTGCTTCATTCTAAGTCAACTTTAAACACCAGAAGTTGTATTATTCATTGTTCTTTCAGTTTCTCACCCTGATAAGCTGCTTTGTTGTCCTTGGAGGCACTGGGAGCCTCATGCTGGTTCCAGTTTAAATTGCAATATCTGTGTGTAGGGGAGGCTGGAAGGTTTGGGCTCAGCTGGAGCTCCAGTACAAATCTTTAATTTCTGCCAGCTAAAGAAGTGCTGAGAGCTGTAAAACCAACAGGATTGCTTGTGGGACAATGTGTTAGACTTGTCTGCCTTGTCACTGGGATTTGTCTGTAAAAGGGTGGGAGAAGGAGTTGGGCTTTGGGTTGGAGCAGCTCCTGGGTGCATTCCTTGGATAGGGAAGGCAGTGTTGGGAGTGGAGCCTGCCAGGGCAGCAGTGAAGGAGCTTTGCTGGGTCTGGGGATCCCAGAGTGTTTGGGGCTGGAAGGATCATCCAGTGCCACCCCCCTGCCATGGCAGGGACCCCTCCCACTGCCCCAGGTGCTCCAGGTGTCCAGCCTGGCCTGGGACACTCCAGGGATCCAGGGGAGCTGCTCTGGGAATTCCAGCCCAGCCCTGCCCACCCTCCCAGCCAGGAATTCCTTCCCAGTATCCCATCCAATCCTACTCTGGAGCCATTCCCTGGCTCCTGTCCCTCCATCCCTTGGGAATTGTCTCTCTCCATTTTTCCTGCAGCTCCTCCAGGTCCTGCAAGGTCACCCTGAGGTCACCCCAAAGCTTCTCCTCTCCATCCCAGTATCCCATCCAATCCTGCTCTGGAGCCATTCCCTGTGTGCTGTCCCTCCATCCCTGTCCCCAGCCCCTCCCCAGCTCTCCTGCAGCCCCTCCAGGGGCTCTGAGCTCTCCCTGGATCCCTCTCCTCTCCAGGGAACATTCCCAGCTCTCCCAGCCTGGCTCCAGAGGGGCTCCAGCCCTGGGGCAGCTCCAGGGGCTGCTCTGGGCTCTGCAGCTCCTGCTGCTGTTGGCCCCAGGGCTGGGGCAGCTCTGCAGGGGGAAATCACCCATCTGCCCCCCCAAGGCCTGGGCACTCCTGGTTTTTGTTGGGTCTGGGGGAATGACTGGAGCAGGAATGAGTTTGTGTCTCAGCCAGGAACAACTGAAAGTGTGGATGGGGATGTGAACAGCTGGGCTTTTCTTTTTTTTTCTTTTTTCTTTTTTTTTAATGACTCTGAGCTGAACAGTTTTAAGTCCAGATTAAAAGCTGGATGGTGTAATTATTTTTTAATTGGTCTTTGCAGTAAGAACCTGTGCATTAAACCACAGAACTTTCTGAATTCCAGTTGCTGTGAGAAATAGAAATCAGGTGGATTAAGTATAGTGCTGGAAATTATTTTATGGGCGTCTCTGAAGCGTTTTCCTTCAGCCATAATTCAGTGTTTATTAATGTAGTTTTTGATTTCTGAAGGAGTTATTGGAGGGTTTTGAGCAGTGAGTCTGCACTGATTTATTTGCTGGTGGTGTGAAGTAACACACTTTGTACTGGTTCCAATCTTGATGAGGAAACTGCTGCTGGTCCTGCTGCCTTTCCAGAGCAGGAATCGCTTTCCTTGATAAGCAGAGAACAAGGATCAGAGCAAACACTTCCAGCAGCTCCCAGGGCCAGGCTGGCATTGCCCTGATAACACACACAGGGTGAGAGCTGCTCCTCTGCTCTCCCAGGATAAGAGGCTCTGGGGGGATGAATCTTTGAATGCTGAACCTCTCCCTGCCTTTTTATTTTCCCTGTAGCTCTTCCCCCAGCTCATCATTTGTTTACTGAGACCAAACCTTCCAAAAATGCAGCAAAGTAAGAAGTGCAGAGCCCCTGTTTGAGAGGAGAGGGACAGGCCAGGAGGGAGCAGCCTCAGGCTGGGCTGGGGGGCTCAGGGGGGACAGCAGCAGGAATTTCTCCATGGAAAGGTGCCTGGAACTGCCCAGGGAGTGTCCCAGGAACGGCTGGAGGTGGCACTGAGTGCCCTGGCTGGGGACAAGGTGGGCATCAGGCACAGCTGGCACTCCTGACCTTGGAGCAGTCTCAGTTCTGGGGTGTTTGTGCCCTGGCTGTGCCCCTGTTAGATGGTTATCCTTCAGGGAGTTCTGTTCTGAGCTGTGTGTAACCTGCCCTGCGTGCTGCTCGGGCTGGGGGGACAGTGGGGGACAGTGCCAGCCCCTGGAGCTCTGCAGGGTGGGTTTGGGCTCCCCAGCAGATCCTGCAGCAATTTCTGCTTTAACCCAGCTGTCTGCACCTCGTTGGGACCTGTGAGCAGCTGATGGTGGGTCAGACTCCAGCCCAGCTTTTCACGCTGGATTGAACAAATCTGTTTTTTCAGACAGTTGCGTAACGGGAAGCGACTGCTCATCTGCTGTCCCAGTTCTTTTAGAAACTTTCATTTTTTTTAGAAACTTTAATTACTCTATTACAATTGTAAATAAACATCTGAAGGATTTATCAGGTAATTTCAGGCCACTGTTGTCTTGAATTTGTTAAGAAGTGCTGCTGTTTAAAAATCCCTAAAAGCTGTGGTTTTGGTGCAGAATAAATGAATGTGTTCCAGCTCAGTCCAAGAATTTATCCACAAGATGGCTTTGAGTCTTGCACTGACTGGTTGCTTTTCCAATGCACCTTTAACAAAGGGAAACTTACCCCTTATAAATGGACTTTTTTTTTTTTTTTTGCTGGTGGGTTTGTTTTTCAATCTGAGTCTGAAAAGCTTGGGTAAGGTGAGTGTCTTTATACCTTGGAAATGTGATCTGTGAGCTAAGAGGCAAAGAAGTAAATGTTAATGACCTTACCCCTGTCTAGCTGCACTGCCCTGACCTTTATCTCCCATCTCCCCTTTCCCCAGGTACAGGTATCACCTTCTGCTTGCACCTCCCGGAACAAATCTGCTCTGGTTTTAGCTGGATGTCAGAAACAACGGGAGAATGTTGGTTTTCTCTGCTTCTCCTGCACCCTGCTAGTGCCCACATTCTTGTTTCTGGGGTGGAGGTGGGTTGGTTGTGCTGGGATCCCTCAGGGCTGACCTAACAAAGCTGTGCCTAAGCTGAGGTGCAGGTGTTGGGCATCAGGTGATGTTTTGAGGCTTCTCCTGAATTTGCCAGGAGAATTTGGGATGTCCCTTGTGCCCAGCTGGGATCACAGTGGGGTCCTGACAAAGTCAGTGTGTTATCAGAAATTTAATATTTGAGTAGTTTTGGTGTCTCAGGACATTGCTGAATTCTTGCTCTTCTGGTCTTTTTGCATGTCAAACTTTCAGGTAACAGATCCTCTGAAGAATTCTGGAATATGCTCCCATTCTGAATGGATTTGGGAATCCCTGCAATGATTTTGAGTGTCAAGTTTTGTAGCAGAGGATGCTCTAGTCTAGAACAAAAGAGCTGGAGAGATTTCAGCTGAGAGCCTGGAATGATGGGATGGGGGGGAGTGGTCCAAACTGGGAGAGTAGGTTTGGATAGGATATTGGGAAAGAATTCCTAGCTGGGAGGGTGGGGAAGGGCTGGGCTGGAATTGCCAGAGCAGCTCCCCTGGATCCCTGGAAATGTCCCAGGCTGGGCTGGATGGGTTTGGCTCACCCTGGGACAGTGGGAGGTGTCCCTGGAGTTCTGCTCCTGTGGTTTACAAATTCTGGCACTAGACAAAGTGCAATCCTGCCTGTGCTGCTGCCCAGCCATGGCTCCTGGAAAAGCTTTTTAGCTGGGGGAAGGAGGGGAGAAGGAAAACCCAAGCTGAGCACAGCCCTGTGCCAGGGTTGTCTTACAGTGCTCATTCCCCTGCTAGAGAAGCACAGCCAGGAGCTGGAATTGCAGGCTCTAGACCAGCAAGATTTGCAATATTCAGCTGTCAGACAGTGGGGCACTCAAACCCTGGCCAGTTTTGGCTCTGTCCTCAGCAGGGGAATCTCTCCCTGGCTTTGTGGGCACCTGCAGGAGCTGGGGGAGGTTCTTGTGTGTCAGGAAAGGAAGGAGAGGTGTTGCTGGGTGTAACTCAGTGGTGTAGCTCACCAGCATTTCAGATGTGCAGGGAGCAGGAGATTCCAGAAAATGAGCAGGGGAGCTCAGTGATTTCTAGCCCTGGAGCAGCAGTGGTCCTGTGGCAGCATGGGGTGTAAATGCCTTTTTACATTGCTCCTGATCCACATTGATGCTTTTGCTCTTGAGAATTGACAGAGAAATCAATTAAACCTGCTGTAATTGTGCAGTGGAAAACAAAGATTGTTTGGTTTTTAATGAATTCCTCAAATACTGCCTGTGTTGCTGTCTGGCATCATTTAAAAATCAGAAGTTGTAATCCTTTTGCCTAAAAAGAGTGACAAAGCATTGTCCCAAAATTGATATAGAAAAAGTACAAGTAAAATCCTAGAATCCCAAATGATTTGTGTTGGAAAGGACCTTACATAAAAAACCTCCCTGAGCAGAGGGGATGCTGAGTTTGCTGTGGAGTCCCCCCAGTTTTTGGGGACACAGGGAGTGCCTGGGTCACGTTCCTCATGTGTTCCTGCACATCTGAAATAGTTCCCCTCAAACACACAGCTTATTAAACCTGTCCCACTCATCTGCTCTTTATTTAGAGCACATCTGGGCATCAGGCTTGGCTTTACAGCAATGTGTATAGATGACCTTCTTCATGGAAGTATTTATATGTCTATTAACCAAATAACCTGTGTTTTCAGAACTTTTAACCCAGTGTCCTGGTCATGCTGCCAGCCTGTGTTCTGTTGAACTTTGGGATTTTTTTCCTTTTTTCCTCCAAAGTATCTGTGTGAAATTTACTGCCATAATAAGTTTCCAACCTGAAAAGCCAGGAATTAAATAAATCCAGAGTCTCTGTTGTACTTTTAGGTGAAGCCTGGGGCAGTTGTGAGTTGGGGTGGAGTAGCACAGGTCAGTGGTTCCCCCACATTGTCCCTGTCACATGCTCCATTCACAAGCACTGAGCAAAGCTCAACTCCAGGAGCACCCACTGACCTCTGCATGGATCCTTTCCCACAAACTCCCTGAGAAATGGAGACTGAGTGCTCAGAAGTGTCCCTGAGCTGAGCCCTGCAGCTCCCTGCTCAGCCACACGTCCCCATGGGATAATCCCCTCCCTCCTCCAGGCCAGGCTCCCAGGGGGAGGTGGTGACCTGGTGCAGGTGAGGAGATCTTACTGGGCAGCTCAGGCACTTCACTTATGAAACCTGGCAGGTTTCAACCTTGAAAACGGCAGGAGATGTCAGTCTCATGAATTTGGGTGCTTTCTTACCATAATAAAAGGTCAGAGATGGTTGGGGAGTCTCCAGGGGCTGCTGCTGTGGCAGCCTGCAGGGCCCAAGGAGGTGGGAAATCCAAAATTTTCTCCTCTTTGCCCACAGCAGGGCCTGAGCTGACCCTGCAGACAACGTTCCTTAAACTGGTGGGAAGTGCTAAAATCACTGTTGGTGCCTGCAATATTTCCTTCTTGCTTTTCCTTTTCCAAAGCTGAGGGAAGACAAAGTTTTGTGGTTCCAATGGGATTAGGGATTCCTCCATTCTGGGGTGCATGGGTGTCTTTGATACAGAGTCCCAGCATGGTTTGGCTTGGGAGGGATGTTGAGGATGATCCCATTCCACCCCTGCCATGGCAGGGACCCCTCCCACTGTCCCTGGGTGCTCCAGGTGTCCAGCCTGGCCTGGGACACTCCAGGGGCAGCCCCAGCTGCTCTGGGCTCCTGTGCCAGGGCTGCCCACCCTCCCAGCCAGCAATTCCTTCCCAATATTTGCTATAAATCCCTGCCCTTTCAATTTAAAACCACCAGCCTGTTCTGACTCTGCCTAAGCCCTCTTTGGGTACAGGCAGGACACCCTCACAGTCTATTTTTGGATGTCCTGCTGACCATTCCATTGCCCCTGTGGTCTGCACAGTGAGGGTTGTAGTGTGTGAGAGTGGGAATAAAGCCCAGGGGCTGTTCTGGAGGCACCTGCAGCCTTGCAGAGGGTGTCCTGCTCCTCTGCCCAGGGTGTGGTGTGCCTGCACTGAGGAACTGAAGGATCCTGCTTGTAGGACGTGCTGAACAACCTGTTACACCTTGGCTGAGAGACTTGGGGGAAAAGTCTCTTAAAATCCAGCAAAAAAATTAATTTTTAGAAAGGCACTGAGCCCCAAGCCCTTGCAAGTGCCCTGTTTGCTCCAGCTGTGGGCTGGGGGTGCTGTTGTGGTTGAGCTGGGGTGGTGGGAATGTGACCCAAGCTCAGCAGGAGCTGCTCACAGTCTGCCCTGGTGATGGTTCTGGTGGTGCTGGGGTGTTTTGGTTCAGGAGATTCCCTCTTGCAGCCTTTGAGCCTGGGCCAAAGTCCTCTCCCACAAGCCATGGAGCAGCACCATTCTCAGATCTGTTGGCATTAGCAGCCCTGGTGTGGAGAGCAGGATTTCATGTGTGAGGATGGGCCTGGTCTCTCTAACAGCTGTGCCCTGGAGGAGCTCCTTCCCCTCCCTTCCTGATGCAGGCAGGCATCTCAGGGAGGCCATCAGGCAGATCAGAGCCTCTCATTAGTGGGCAGATGACATTGGGCTGATGAAAGCTGCTTCTCCTCCTTGTTGCCATCAAAGAGTTCATTAATGCTGCCCCAGGCTGAGGGCAGGACAGGCACTGGAGGAGCTCCAGCCTCAAATGATGAGTTCATAGTTCAAGCCTGGGCTCTGTTCTTACTGCTCCTGGTGTAATGTGTGTGCAGCTGAGTCTTGATGAATATCAAA
This sequence comes from Sitta europaea, assembly GCA_013400255.1. Classification (NCBI taxonomy): domain Eukaryota; kingdom Metazoa; phylum Chordata; class Aves; order Passeriformes; family Sittidae; genus Sitta; species Sitta europaea. Next base: position 57,041 of record VXBS01003440.1, on the reverse strand, counting down.
TCATTAAAAATGCTCTCTCTGGCCTAGAGTATGCCAAAAGATGCAGGTTGGATTGTGCTGGCAGAGGGTGGGTGTGAGGATGTGCTTTGACAGGAGGCACAGTGGGTCTGTATTGATCAGACAGAACAGTAGGAAGAATTCCTGAATACTTAAACCCTCTATTTTTAGATGTAATTCGTCTGGGTTGAAGGCTTTCTGTTCCCTGAATTGTTCCAAAAATAAATATTTCAGAAGAGGATTAAACTTGAATGTGAAAGACAGTGTTTTTTATGCATCAGTGTTCATGGAAGGAGCTGGTCAGAAATCACTATTCTCCTTAAATTTGCATGCTCTGAATCCAAATTAAAGCTGCTTTCACCAAAACTACTCATCCACACGGGAGGCTCGAGGTGCTGGTGAGAATGCAACTGTGAGAGCTAATTTTAGCTAATTCAGTCCTGAGAGCAGCAGAGTCCTTCAGCTGTGAAAAGAGACACTTCGCTCTTGCTTAAATCACTTTCTTTTTTTATTGAGCTCCTGCTGAACAGGGACAGGCTTTGCTGATTCTCACCAAGGGCAATTTCTGCCTTGGGTTTTGGTGCTGGCTTTCTTTTTGGTGTGAATCTGGATGTTAAGATTTTGTTTTGTTTTGACACTTCAGAAAGATCTCGGAATCTTTCTCCGCAGTGCTCGTGTCCCAGTCCCTCATCTCAGCCTTCCCTGGGTGTTTCCAGGCTCCTGTCACGTAGAGTTTCTGTGTAACACAATCTCTGCCACCCTCCTCTCTTGGGAACTCACAAACCAGAGGGCTCTGGCTTCTGGAACTTTGCTTCCCAGGTGAATGCAGCCCTTGCTGTGCTGCCAGCCTTCCAGCACCCTTTGGGAAAGTCCTTGGCTGCTCCTTGACACCGGCACTGTGGCAGTCCATGAGTCACTCCTCCAACTTCCCAGAGTCATTGCACGTTGGTTCTGTGTTTCAAATTGCTCCTGACATCCCAAAATCTGTGGTGCTATAAAAACAGCCCCGTTTGTGCAGCTGCTTATTTCCTGTCTGATTGTGTGAAGCTCACTGGGGTTTAACTTTGTCAGCCTGGATCGCTGCCCTAGACTCTCGTTTGAAAGTCTGTCCCCTCTAATCAGGGTGAAATGTGGATGCTGCCAGAGAGTGTCTGCTTGCTTTGCAGGGCAAGGCCTTCTTTCTTCCCTTGCTACCTGGGCTGGGGAGGATCATCTCCTTCTCCAAGCAGCAGGGCTTGCGTGACTGCCCTGGAACTCAGGCTTTGCTGTTCATGAATATTGCCCTAGAAAATGATTCACTCTTCAAGTGCAGTGGAAATACATCCTGTGTTTTGAAGACTCTTTAAATTATTAGTCTAACTTAACTTCTCTTGGGAGAAGCTCCACTCAAAAGCCTGGCATTAAATGTAAAAGCAGTCTCTTTCAAATCCCAGAATCATCTGGGTTGGAAAAGATCTCCAGGGCTGGGACCAGTCCCCTCCTTGTCCCCAGCCCAAAGCACCGAGTGCCACCTCCAGGTGTTCCTTGGACACCTCCAGGATGGGAACTCACAGCCTTCCTGGGCAGCTCCTGCCAATCCCTGAACGCCCTTTCCATGGGGAAATTCCTGCTGCTGTGCCCCCTGGCCCAGCCTGGGGCTGTTCCCTCTCCTCCTGTCCCTGATCCTGGGAGCAGAGCCCAAATCCCCCCCAGCTGCCCCTCCTGCCAGGAGTTGTCCAGGGCCCCCCTGAGCCCCCTTTTCTCCAGGCTCAGCCCCTTCCCAGCTCCCTCATCCATTTCTCCTGGGATTTACTGTCACCTTTATCCAGGTGGGAACAGGAGTTTGGTGCTGAACAAAAACTCAGTGAGAATTTGGCAGCGTCCATCATATATTTGTGACTAAACTCGTGGTTCAGGATCTTGGTGAGTTCAGGAACAGGCAAGGTGACACCTTTATGTGGCCATAAAGGCAATTTTCCTTCTCAGGGAAGGTGTCCCTGCCCATGGCAGGGATTAAAATGAGATCTTTAGGGTCCCTTCCAGCCCATTCTGTGATTCCTTGGCAGGTTGTTGTAATTATTGCTCTGGGCAGAGCCAGGCATGGAAATCTGAGCTGCCCAATCTGGATTTCGTGGCCACTGTGTATATTTAGCTCAGGGTTCACCAGCCTTTGCCTTTGGGTATCTGACACCCGGGGCCTGGTTTGCATGGGGAATGTTGGAGCTGGGGTGGGCAACGCCCCTCTTGGCTTCTCCTGGCAGTGATCTTCGTGCCCTGGATGTGTTGGAGAGGAGCTATTTAAAGGGAGCTGTTTATCCAGAGCTCTGGAAACCAAGCCTGAGGGGTGACAGAACAGGAAACTCAAAGGTTGAGGGGCTTTCTGCTGCAAGGCACGGGAAACAGCCATGAGTTTGGGATGGGGAAGCAGAAAGTGCTGCTGGTTTAGGGAATTCAAGGGAGCTGATAAGGGCTTGTGACATGAGGAATGGCACATTCCTTCTTTCTGTTACAACCTCAGAGGCCCTGAAGTGCATTCCACCTGGCTGGGCTCAGGGTGATAATGCAGAGCAGTGCTCTGCTCCCTGGCTCTGGCATCCTGAGCAGCCACTGGGACAATCCCTGTGTGCACAGAGTCCTGCATGGCTGGAACTGGAGACTGTGCAGGGGTGATCACTCTGTGAGCTGGATGTGGGGAGTTGCTCTCTCCCCTCCTTTTGGGGTGGCTTTGGGTGCTTTTCTCCAGGACCAAGCAGAGCTGGGAGTTCATCCTCCAAAGGGCTGCCACTGGAAACTGGGAGAGATGAGCAGGTGCTGCTAATAGTAGTAAGAACCTTCCAAATGACAAAAGCCTGCAGGGAATTGTTACTGTTTGCCCTGAAATATGGGTGTGATTGTGGAACTCCTGGCAATACCCACTGTATCACAGCTGGGGGTGTTTGGTGAGCTCTCAGGGGAGAGCCTGGCTGGTAACCTGTGTGTTAAAGGGATGCAGGGGACTCAGTTTTTCTGGGAAGGGAATCTCTGAGGCTGGAGAAGCCCTTGGAATGTTCTGTACTGGCAGGATGAGGAGCTCAGGAAGCAGAGGAGCTGAGGAACAAGAACTGCTGGTGCAGGATGTGGAACTGGATCTTACAGGGACAGCAGGCATGAGCAGCCTGCATGCCAGGCTGGGCCTGTTCTGGGCTAGTGCAGCAGGACCTGCTGGGGAGTGGCAGTAATGAGAGCCCTGCTCTTCCTCTGAGCTGCTTTTCCATGGCACTTGTGGGAAAACAGGGCTGGGGAGGAAGGAAGTTGGGAAGTTGGGGTCACAGTGCATGGACAGGTATCTCTACTCAGTTCTCAGAAGAATTCCCCAAACTGGAGGGCAGTGCTGGGTAATCCCAGGCCACCTGAGTTGGGATTTGCTGGATGTATGGGTGTTCTGCTGCTGTTCAGCAAGGCTTCTGGAACAGTCTTCCTCAATTTATCACGTGAGGGCACAGGGTAAAGTGTCTCAGATTATTTTAAGACCCAACACTTAAGAAATCTTTGCAGCCACACCTTCACTTTCAGCAGGCCTGTTGGTTTGGGGTAAGGAGCATAGATATTTAACTTAATTTAAGAAATTTAAATATCTGTGCTTTAAGGAACACAGCCATTTAACACTTCTGCTTGTCAGTGAGAACACCCCCTATCTTAAAGAGCATCAGTTTTACCATGGGGAAGTTGAGGGAATTCTGCCCTTCAGGGGTGATTGAGAGAGCAGCCAGAGGTGCAGCTTTACCAAAGGAAAAGCTGGTTTGCCCAGACCAAGAACCTGTAGTGGGTTTTCTCTCACATTTACCAGGCTGACCCAGCACTGCCCCATTTGAACTGGAGCAGTGCTGAAAAAGGAGCTCCTGCTTCTCATTTCCCTCAATTCTGCCTGCAAAGAGAGGTCTCTGGGTTGTTTGTCTTAACAAGTAAGGTCAAGTTTTGGTGGTTTCTGTGCAAAGAGATGGGAATCTCCTGTGTGAGAGTGGATCCCAGCCAAGGGAGCTGCCAGTGGGGCAGGGATGCCTTGGGAAGTGCTGGGCTGTTCTGATATCCCAGTTTACCACAGCAGATGGGGGTGATGTGAGGGAGGAGCTGGCACTGAGCACCTGGGGCAGCTGGGTCCTGCACCAGGGGCTCCTCCATTCCTTAGAGAACGTGCTCACTGCCCTGCCCAGCCCTTCTGGAGGGAGCAGGGCTCTTCTGGAAGGCTTCTCTCACTCCTGAGTGCTTCTCTGAGGCTAAAATGACACTTCTCACTGGGCTGCTTCCTCATTCAGCTAAAAGCTCTGGCATTTTACCTCCCTGGAACATGAAATGTCCATCTGTGGGGAGAGGAATGTGGATTTGTGTTCCTGTCTGCCTGCTGAGCAGGTGCTGAGGTGATATCTTCCTGTGGGATTGGCTTGATGACTTGCAGAGGTGGAGAACAAGTTGGACATTTATTTCTCCACGTGGCTTGAAATACTTGAACTCTGTGGCTCAGTTTATGTTCTCTTCTGCAAGGGGGCTATAAGGAGTAATTAATGGGATAGAATTTATTTTTAACAGCTGTGTTTGCTTCACAATTAAGAAACATTATCAACAGAATATAAAATATGGGGTGGAAAAATTTGGAGCCTGGCACTGAGGTGAGGAAGGTGGTTCCCTGGTAAATCTGGTGGGAGCAGCTGCACTGGAATCATGGCCAAAGTAGGGAAAACAGCTGGGAAAGGCAAAGGTGGGCTCCTGAGGCAGATGTGGCTGTCACAGGGGGCTGGGCAGGTGTGACAGGGACTGACAGGGGCCTCTTAAGCCATTCATTGAGCCCCTGAAATGCTGCTTAGGGCAGGGCTGTCCTGATCAGCCTGGATTAATGAATTCAGCTTTAATGCTGTGTTTGGGGAAACCTATTAAGGTGTGTAAGGAGGGAAAATCACTCACAGTTTTCATGGAATATCCTGAACAGCTGGGCAAGTGTTGATGGGAAATAACAATCACAGGGTGGGGGGATCTCTGGAGACCCCCAGGCCAGGGCCCTGGCCAGCAGGCTCACCTGCAGCAGTGCCCCAGGCTGTGCCCAGGGGTTTGGGATGTCTCCTGGGGGGCACTCCAGGCCCCCTGGGCAGCTCTGCAGGGCTCTGCCCCTCCATGGACAGAGGCTCTGCCTCCTCTGAGCTGCAGCTGCTGGGCTCTGGCTTGGGGCCACTGCTCCCTGGGCTGTCCTGCACAGCCTGGCACCTGCTCCTGGCACACCTGGAGGGATTGGTGGGCACTGCTGGATCCCCTGGGAGCCTGCCCTTCTCCAGGCTGGGCAGGCCCAGCTCCTGCAGTCTCTGCTCAGCAGGGATGCTCCAGAGCCCTGAGCATCTCTGGGGCCTCTGCTGGACCCTCTGCAGCAGCTCCTTGTCCTGAGGAGCCCAGGGCTGGACACGAGATTCCAGCTGTGCCCAGTGGAGGGACAGGATCCCCTCCCTCAGTCCTCATCCCAGCCACAGTGAGATCTTACTCCTGTCGAGGAGGGAGCACCAAGAAAAGCTGCCTGGATCATTGGAGGGAGACTGCAGCAAAATCTCCCAAGTGTAGTTAATTCTGAATAACTCCACTCATGTCCCAGCAGCCCTGGATTGCCCTCCTGGGGCTCTGTAATCACACAATTCCTTCTGCTCTGTGTCTTGCAGATAAGCAGTTTCTGAGGACTGAAGTACCTGCCCAGGGAACACCTGCTTGTGAGGTAGGAACTGCTTTTCTAACGACCCCACACTAAAGGTTTAATTCAGATTGGAGGTTTGGTCCAGCTGTGTGTGCACACCAGAGCAGCTGTGCTGGGAATTGCAGCACAATGAGAGTTCTGCCACTGGGAGCTTGTCTGGAGTGCACTCACCTTTCCATTCTGTTCTCTTAAACCTTCTAATCACTGCTCTTTGTGCACCCTCCCTGTTAAAATCCTGCCAGACAGAATCATAGAAAGGTTTGGCTTGGATGGGACCTGAGGGATCACCCAGAGTCACCAGGCTGGGTGTCCACCATCCCAGGCTGCTCCAAACCAAATGCAGCCTGGCCTGGGGCACTCCAGGGATCCAGGGGAGCTGCCCTGGGAATTCCAGCCCAGCCCTGCCCACCCTGCCAGCCAGGAATTCCTGCCCAGTATCCCATCCAATCCTGCTCTGGAGCCATTCCCTGTGTCCTGTCCCTCCATCCCTTGGGAATTGTCTCTCTCCATTTTTCCTGCAGCTCCTCCAGGTCCTGCAGGGTCACACTGAGGTCACCCCAAAGCTTCTCCTCTCCTTCCCAGTATCCCATCCAATCCTACTCTGGAGCCATTCCCTGTGTGCTGTCCCTCCATCCCTGTCCCCAGCCCCTCTCCAGCTCTCCTGCAGCCCCTCCAGGGGCTCTGAGCTCTCCCTGGATCCCTCTCCTCTCCAGGGAACATTCCCAGCTCTCCCAGCCTGGCTCCAGAGCAGAGGGGCCCAGCCTTTCAGGTGTTTATTTAAGTTTCAGACATTGCTGGGGTTCTGTTTGGCATAACAGGGCTGGTGTGGAACTCTAGATTTATCCTCTCTGGCCACTTGGACCTTCTTTGCTTGCCTTTTCTTGCTTCAAATGGCTCACATCTTGTTTAACTTGGTCACTCAAATCTTCTTTTTATCAGAATAAGAGGACTACAAAAGATTAAAATGGGTAAACTAGGCTAAGAGAAACAAGTCTGATTTGATTTGTTAGGAATTGGGAGCAGCAGATCATCCAAGTTTTTTATCCTAGCTGTCCTTTGGGGAAGGCACAATAAATTCCACTGGAATCTGCAGTCAGGATGCTCAAGGTGCAGGTGCTCATGTGATGTGGTTTGGAGAAGGAATCACAATTTATCCCTGATTTTTGTATGGACTGAGAGAGCCAGGTGTCTTCTGTGGAGCAGTTTGGGATTGTTCTCAAATGCTGGTTGTGTCTTGGAGTCCTGAGAGGAATATCTGCTGTTTCCCTCAGTGTTTGGCCCTGTGAGAAGACCTGGGCTGGCAGGAGTGCAGAGCAGCTCCTAACACCCTCATTTCCACCAGCTTTATCCACCCTGATCTCCTGGAACTGCCTGGAGGTCACAAGAGCCCCAAAGTCTCCTAAAACTTAGGCATGGCATAAAGTTGTCCCTCAGGTGCCTTTTTCTTCCAGTGTCTTTAAATGGCAGATGCAGAGATAACACTGTAGGTGCAGAGTGCTTTATTTTCAGAGGGGCTGCTGCTCCTGTTCAGGGTGGGGCTGCAGGAGGCTCCTGTGTCCCTGTTCCTGGGGGGGCTGGAAGATGCCCCCATCCCTGGGGGGGCTGGAAGGTGCCCCCATCCCTGGGGGGGCTGGAAGAGGCCCCCCATCCCTGGGGGGGCTGGAAGGTGCCCCCATCCCTGGGGGGGCTGGAAGATGCCCCCATCCCTGGGGGGGCTGGAAGAGGCCCCCCATCCCTGGGGGGGCTGGAAGGTGCCCCCATCCCTGGGGGGGCTGGAAGGTGCCCCCATCCCTGGGGGGGCTGGAAGAGGCCCCCCATCCCTGGGGGGGCTGGAAGGTGCCCCCATCCCTGGGGGGGCTGGAAGAGGCCCCCCATCCCTGGGGGGGCTGGAAGAGGCCCCCCATCCCTGGGGGGGCTGGAAGAGGCCCCCCATCCCTGGGGGGGCTGGAAGAGGCCCCCCATCCCTGGGGGGGCTGGAAGAGGCCCCCATCCCTGGGGGCTGTGCCCAGGCTCCCTGGGGCATTCCCAGCTCCTGCTGTCCATCCTGGGGCTGTGGCTCTCAGCCAAACCATCTTAAGTCGTTGTCTCAAAGCCACTTGAAGAGAAGCCAGGGTAGATGGCTTATCCTCCCCGGGGTGGGCTGGAGGGGGGCTGTGCCCACAGTGCCCACGTGCTTGTCCCCGTGGCCTCAGTGGACCTGCAGAGGTCACAGGAGGTGGGTGTCCCCTCCTCCTCCTCAGGGAGAAGGGGACAGAGCAGGAGTGGGAGAGCTTTGGGTTTTCCTTCCTGCACCAGCCAGTCTGAGTGGGTTTTGTTTTTCCTCTTTCCTGCCTCTCTCAGCTTGGCCCAGTGTGGTCAGAAGGGGTGCCTGCACTCGAGTTAGAATTCATGGAGTGTCTCCAGTTGGAAGAGACCCTCAGGGATCATGAGTGCAGTTGCCTGCTCCTCATAGGAGCACCTAAAACTAAGCCCCATGCCTGAGGGTGTTCTCCAGGCCCCCCTGGACTCTGGCAGGTCGTGCTGTACCTCCCAGCTTGTCTAGGGAGGTGATTTTGCCATTAGGATTTCCCTCCTTGCATTTCTCCACGGTACAAACCAGGAGTTGGGGCAGAAGCTGCCAGACATCCCTGGAGCTCTCCACACTCCTTGTTCCAGGCTTTCAGGACATGCAGCCCCCCCAGGTGTTTCCCACAGGCTGCAGTGAGCAGCTGAAGTGCTTCCTGCAGGAGTTGACCCGGGAATGTTTAATTCAGGCTCATTGAGGGTGAGGATGAATGAGGGCAGCTTCCTGCCCCACATCCTCTGGGAAGCTGGGAGAGCAGGCAGGAAGGGGGGAGCCTTGCTGGGAGCTGGGCCTGGCTCAGGAATAGCTTGGGTTCTTCACAAACCTGAACCTCAGGAATACCTGAATTCCTCCTGCTCATTCCACTTGGAATGTTTGGTCATCCCTCTTAAAATGCAGGCACTGCCCACAGCACTGATCTTCATTTGGATCTTGTGTTGGTTCCACATGTGCAGGTGGGGAGAAAACACTTCTGAAATCCTTACCTGCTGGATAAATTTATGTTTTGTTGTGTAATGGCTCTAACTGGGAAGGAAAGCCCCAAACCCACACCTTTAGGGTCAGTTTTATTGGGTGTGAGGTGCAGGGTGCCCAGAGCAGCTGGGGCTGTCCCTGGACCCCTGGCAGTGTCCCAGGCCAGGCTGGACAGGGCTGGGACAGTGGGAGGTGTCCCTGCCCATGGCAGGGGGGGCACTGGATGGGGCTGAGGGCCTTCCAACCCAAACCATTTGGGAATTTGAGGATTCTGAGTCATTTTACCACTTGAAGTTTTATTTTCTCAAAGTGTTGTGGGAGGCACCCTTAATTAAAATCCAAAGTTGTTTGTTTGGGGGTTTTTGGTTTGTTTGGTTTTTTTTTTTGTGTTTTTCAGTTCTACACTGAATAATTATTTATTTAGTCCCCTCTTTTTCCCCTTTGGAAGGGAATTGCTGTGTCCAAGGCACTGAGTGTGGCACTGGAGGCTGCTGCAGCCACACCTGCCCTAAGAAAGTGAATCATTCTCTAAAGAAACCACCACACCATGCCTGATAACTGCAGGGACACCTGGAATGGCCTTTATTGCTCTTTCTTTCATGGAGTCTCAGCTGTTGTTTTCTGCCCCAAAGCCTTGTTTTCCAGGCACCCTCGAGTGTGTTTGTTATCAGGAGCACGGAAATGTAAATACAATGGTGCTTGGGCTGCAGCAGCTCCTCCCTTCCTCCCCCTGCCTTCCTGCATGCACTGGGCAAGGGGGGAGCTGTTCTTCTGCATCAGTTCATTTCAGAAAGCACTGTTCTTCCCCCTGCTGCCACCCCATCAGGTTTCACAGAGAGACAATTCTCTCCTTGAGACCAAGAGCTAACACAAGGCCTCGTGCTGTGGCTCCTCTTGGCATTTCCCCAAGCTCCTGCCCACCAGCACATCCCATTTTTGAACTAGATAAACCACACAGGCACTGTTCTACTTGAACTAAGGCTGCATTCTTCTGCTTGCAACATTGAACTCATTTCCTAGGAGAAAAACTAAAAACAAAAAACCAAACTGGAGCCCTCACCAACCTGAGCCTCCCAGCCTTAAGTTTGCAGCTGTTTCTGGGAGCTGTTGCCCAAGTGTGGCTGTGCTGGATGCTGTTGGTCACTGGGAGCTAATGTTGGTTGAGCTCTCAGTCAGCAGGAATTTTGTCATTAGAACCAGGTCAGGATAACAGGAAGGCTCCAGTGCAGAATTTGTTCTTTGGCCTCACTGGGGAGGAATTGGGCTCAGCTGTTGGATGTGAGCAGTCCCTTGGCCTCACCCTGTGCCTGTCATCTGCTTTTTTTACTGAGTCTGTCATGAACTCTGTGTGGCAGGAACAACTTTCTCTGGGCAGAGTCATTTCTCTGCAGTCCCCAGGCTTGCCTAAGCTGCCAGGGTTGTGTCTGGACCTCTCTGTTCCCTGCTCAGGAGTTCAGTGATGCTTTTCTGGCCCTGGGCCAGCTGTGGGGCTGAAGCAGCTCAAGAAAAATCCCCAGGATCCTCTCTAAGAATAAACATCACATGAGAGCAGCAGTGTCCCCCTGCCTGGGGAGCATTAACATGCTGGGAGGCAGCAGCAGCAGCTTAAGGGCTGGGCTGGCATCCCTCTGCCTCAGGGGATCAGCTGCAAGGCCCTGGGGGCTGCAGTGTCCAGAGGAGCTCTCAGCCTGCTGGGTCTATAAATCACCCATCTGTAAGGCCCCTGTTGAGGCAGGTGGCAGTGTACAGCTGCAGCTGTGGGCAGGGGCTGAGATCCTGCTGGATGTGCCACTGGACACGTTTGCAGGCATTTCTCTGGAGCTGTGCCTCTGAGAGCCCTGCCCTGGGCAGCACAGGAGGTGCTGGGCTGGTGAAGGAGTGGGTGCACCCAGGGCTGCTGAGCTAAGCCATCTTCCTAGGGATTTCTGGCCAGGGAGAAGGTCCCTGTGCACTAGCACTGCTGCTGGAGCTGTGAACTGTCCCTCAGAGGTGTCCCCTGGGGAGGTTTGGGGTGACTCATGGGGTCTTTCCTGCCTCACACCCTGTTCTGAAGCTCACTTCTCCCTCTCCCTGGCCTTGGGAGCTGTGCATCACCAGGAGTGCCCCTCTCCCTTGAATTTGCTTCCCAAGCTTCCAGCAAATCCTTCCCTGAGCTGTTGTAGCCAAAGGGTTCAGCTCTGCTTGCTGAGGGGCCCAAGTGTGATCAGTGCTTTTAAAGCTAAAGGCTTCTACCTTGGTTTAAAAGGATTTCAGAGTTTTGCCTTTCTCACCTGTGTGTAGGCACAAATACCCCTACTTAGAAGTAATTCCTATTAAGGTGGAATATGTTTAATCTGCATTACTTCTGTTGTGGAGTTGTCCCAGGATGAACAAAATCCCTGCCTGGAATTGCCAAAGGTGATGCAAAAATGCCCTTTCTGAGCATGTTCTAGTGACACACCAGTGTGTGAGGGCAGACTGGGGAATCCCAAAACTGTCCTTGGCAGGGTAAGGAACAGGGATATTCCAGAGCAGTCAGGAACAGGGATATCCCAGAGCTGTCCCTAGCAGAGTCAGGAATGGGCATGTCCCAGAGCAATCAGGAACAGGGATATCCCAGAGCAGTCAGGAGCAGGGATATCCATAGCTGTCCCTAACAGATTCAGGAACAGGAATATCCCAGAGCAATCAGGAACAGGCTCCACAGCTTGGAGCCTTGCAGGTGCATTCTGCTCCCACCCTCAATGTGCTTAAGGACTTCAGTTCTCCATGAATCTCTGAGCACCTGAGTGGCCTCCCCAGCTCAAGAGGGGTCTTTGTGCCTGGCCTGGGGGTCCCTGTGGGTGCAGGGGGGTGCCCATGCCCAGCAGGCCCCTGGAGCACCTCCCTGGCATGGTCACAGTGCCAGGCACTCACTGAGCTTTTGCTTTGCCTTGTCGAGCATCCACCTCCACAGGGCTTTGTTGTGCTTTCCAAAGGGCAGCCCCTGAGCTCTGCACCAGCCCAGCAGGTCTGGTCCATTGCCAGGTTCCTCTGGGGCATTCCTGGGGTTGGCAAAGGCCCTGATCCTCAGAGGCAGCTGATGACTCCAGAAGTCCCTCACGTGCTGTAGCCAACATCTTGCAGAATTTGCAAATAGCTAAAACTCATTTCTTGGTATAGAAATGCTTTGTTTCATTCTTCCAAAGCTTTTTCGACCTTCCAGTAGTGTTGGAAAGCTTTAAAATACTGTTTTCTCATGACAAATCCCCTTGGAAAAGCATTTCCAGATTTGCTCTTCTACTCTTCTGGAACACCAGGCTGGTGCTGAGTTGCCAGGAATGAAGACAATTCTCCACTCCACTTTCTCATGTGCACACTTCCAGTCCTGTGTCCTGATGGGCAGGTTCTGGTGCTCTGTAATTATGTTGTCAGGAGAAGGGCTTGTTTTAATTAAAGTGGAGAAGCTGCTGTGATACAGTCACTGACACAACTGGAATTATTCCATGCAGGGAGAGGAGTGAAGCCTGTGTGGAAGTGGAGTGGCTGGAAGCAGAGATTAATTTCAGAATTCATCCTCTCCTTCTTAATTTCAGAATCATCCTCTCCTTCAAGGAGGGCCTGGTTGCCCTCCCACACTCTCAGATGTGCACATACACACCTTTATGTATTATTATATATACACAAGGCAAAACTGTGAGTTGATGAGGCACTGAGGGCTTGCACAGGGCTACTCAAACTGTAATTAAGCCAGGCTAAACCTCTGAATTTTTTTCTCACAGCATGACTTGACCTCATTCTCATCTCTGGGTTTGTCCTTGCAGTGTTTGTGCTGTGCACTTTTCATCCTGTCTTAGAAATGAACGCCCCAATTCTCCCATGAGGACAAAATGCAGTATTCTGGGGGATGTGTGTGCAAGGTGACCATGGGGCAGGCTGAATTCAGAGGAGCTGAGGGGAACTTTTGGGTGAAACTTCTCCCTCAGTGGCCGGGCTGTGGCAGCGAGGTGGTGTCACAGGTGAGGGGGTGAAGATGAGGATTGCTGGGTGATGCCCTCTGGCAGGGAGGTGCCATCCTTCCCTCTGTGCCAGGAGAAGGCTCTCCCTGGGCACAGCCAGCAGCCCCTGTGCTCTGGGTGTGCTGGGGCAGGGAGGTGGCTCCAGGCTCTTCCCTGGGTGCTATTAAAGGAAAGCAGCTGACGGGAGCAGCTGCTGGGGCTGGGGCTCAGCCCAGCATCCTCCAGAGAAAGTGCTCTGCAAACAGCCCTTCCTCCCCTGCCCCCACTTCTCCTTCCCTGTGCCAGGAGAAAAGAGGAGGCTCTTCCCCCATGATTGATGAAACTCTCCTTTTTTGGTGCTGCCTCTCCAGGGAGGCAGCACACGAAATCCCCTCTGCTGCGAGGCACTGCAAACCAGCAGCCCAGCTGGGCTTTTAGAGCTGGGCATTTTGCAGCTAAACCTTCCAGGTCTGGGTAGAAGGTGGGCAGACTCTCTTTTTTTTCCCCTTTGGATAAATATTTATGAGTTTTGGAGTCCTTTTTAGGTCTTTTGCTTCAGTGCTTGTAGGCCTGTGCACAGCTCAACACTTGAAAGTCCCTCACAGTTATTATCTATGAACTCATCTTCCATGTGGCTTTTTTGAAGGCCAGCCAAGAGCATTAATCCCCACCTTCTAGAGTCCCTAATCCCTGCTGGGGCTTAGAGGAAAGTTATTCTTGTCCTCCCAGTGAAGCTGCTCTGGCAGAGCATCTCTCTCTGTAACTTCAGGCAAGTTTATTAAAGTGACTTTTTATCAGCTTGGAAAGGGTACAGCTCTGGATGGAGCAATCCAACTTGGACAGTCTTCCCCCAGCCTGCTGAGTGCTGAATGGCACTGAGGCAGTGCTGCAGGAGCTTGGGCTGCTCTTATCTCATCTCAGGCAGAATTACCAACAGCCAAAGGCTCTTTACAGGCACGAGGACGTGCCACGGATCTGTTTTGGGAATGGGTGCAGCTGAAGTGGAGTCAGGGCTGGAAGTGGTGATTCTTTGCAGTTGTATCACTCTTGCTCTCCTCAGGCTGACGTTGCTAAAGCCTCCCAGCTCTGGTTTTCATCCAGCTGTGGCTGTGCTGGCACCCAGCCCTCTCCCTGTGTGAGCCTCCCCCTTCCCACCAGCTCTCCTCACTCAGAGCCTGCTCTGGCTCCAGGAACGCTGCTCTGGATGCTCCAGCCTGGCTCAGGTGGGCTTCCTTCTATTTGTTGTCCTTCCAGGGGTTTGCACAGGAGGGGAGTTGGAGCAGTTGTGCCTTTGTTTCGTTGCTGTCAGCTTTGGGCAGCTCTGATGGGCAGCCAGGTGTCAGTGGAGGCTTTGGGAGCTCAGCTGCCTCTGCTGCTGCCTCGCACTGGGAAGTTGCAAAACACCCCTCAGGCTTTTGGACAAGTGCACAGCAATTGCAGTGTAATTCCCAGGAATGTGGTAGGGCTGCTCTCTGGGGTGTCTGGAGTTTGCTGTCTCCCAGCCCGTGGGCAGAGTGTGGCTCTCCAAGGTCTGAGAGCAGCAGGAGCTGCTGTGGAGTGCCCTGAGAAAACAGGCTTCAACAGCCTGGAACAAGGCCAGCAGAGAACTGATGGCAGCCCTGCAGGTGAGAGGCTGAAATGAGAGTTTGCAGAGTTCTCAGAGCAGCTGAACACGGGGCTGAGCTGGCATCAGACAGGGCAGCTGTGCCATGGAGATGCTGAGTTCCAGAGGCCTGGCTGGGAGCTGCTGCCAGGGATCCAGGCTGGGTTGCACAGGGCTGGGAGCAGCCTGGGACAGTGGGAGATGTCCCTGCCCATGGGATCCCTTTAAGAGCCCTCCAAGCCAAACCATCCTGTGACAGCATTCCATGATAGCAGGTACCTGCACACTTGTGTGTGTTTGTATTTAGACATGCTCAAACAGGAATTCTCCCCTGTCCTCTTGCATTTGGATATTCCTGCTGCCTTCATCTTTGACAGAGAGCTGGCTCCAGCTAATTGCTTTTATTTTGCATAAGTGCAGAATGTAGACTTTATTTTTAAACTGCTTTTTACTGAGTTGAAAATAATGTTAATCAGGGATGTGTAATATTCATGTTACCCGCCACTGGAATTCCTCGAAATCCTGAAGTCCTGGTGTTTATTTCTCTGTTCCCTTTCCTCTGCTAATTACAGCCACAGTGCTCCCTTTGTGTGGAGACCTGGAACCTTCCAGAACAGCTGGGAGTGCTGGCATCAGCCCTGTGCAGGCAGCTGTGCTGGGAGAGAGGGGAATGTGTGATGGGGTGTGCAGGGGACTTCCACCTGTGCAGGTGATTGCTCAGCTGAACCTGGCTGTGCTGCAGCTCTCTGGGAGGGAATGCTTGGGGGATGCATTGGCAGAGCCAGGATCACCAGGGTCCTCTGTGTGGTGGAATTACAGCCAAGGTGGGTGCTGGTGTGCCCCAGCTCCCCCAGGCACCACCCTGCCTGTAAACCAGGTCCTGCCTGGGGCACAGGTGGAGTTTGGAGTGGGCAGAGATCCCAGAACAACTCCTTGAGCTCACTGCAGGGCAGTGCAAAGCTGAGAGGCTGTGGGGCATCCTTTGGTCCATCCTCTCTGGGATAAGGCTGAATTCCTTGGGAGCAGCCCTGCCCTGGGGGCTGTTCCAGCCCTGGTGGGCTTTGCTGCTGTTCCTGCTGCAGGCTTGCAGCTCCAGTGCAGTTTTTGGGGGTGCAGTGCATGGATTGTGTGATGTTCCACAGGTGCACTCTGCAGTTTCACAGAATCTTTAAGGCTGAAAAAGACTCCCAAGATCACTGAGTCCAGCCTTTGACTGACATCCCCATATCAACTAAACCACAGCTTAACTCCTCAGTTTAACTCACAGTTTAACCTTGAGTCATCCTGGGTCCCTTCTGATCCTGGACTTTCCTTAAAGTCCCTTCATGTTAAAGAAAAAATGTTCTTCTTTTTTTTTTTTTTTTTTTTTTTTTTTTTTTATTAAATACAAATAATTTTTTTTTTTGGTTTGTTGAATCAAATACAGATAATTTTACTATTAGTGAGTATCCACATCTCAAAAGAGCAGATGGGAACTGCTTTAGTAAAGCTGGGAAATGCTGGCCTGGCAGCCTTTAGGCCACTTTCAGTAATGGCTTTTGAGTTGACAGTGAGGAGGAGCTCCACACATGGAGAGAGGAGCTTGTTTTACAACTTGCCTTTGGCTAGTGTGGGATTTCTGCCTGGTTGTCCTTGGAGGCTTCATCATTCCGTGAAGTGTAAGCTCTCCAAGCCACGAGTGGCTGCAAGGCTGGAAGAAAATAGAATTTCCCTCAAATCTCCCGAAATTGAGAGAATCTTTTTAGCATTCCCAAGGAGGCAGGACTGCTGGGAGCCTGTCTGCTGCCTGGCTCTGCTCATTCCTGTGGCATCTGAATAATTGATGGTGGGGAAGGCACAGCTCGTTGGCTCTTTCAGTGCCTTCCTGGGGGAGATGGAGCTGATGAGAATGTTTCTGATTATGGAGCAGAAATCATCATTAAGGCCTGGCATGCTCACGTTGGGTTTATTTGCAGTAGCAATAAGAGCAAAAGCAGTGTTTGAAGCAGAGAAATGGCTCATTCCCTAAGGAATGAAACCCTTCCATTGATGGAGAGCCTTGAGGAGCCTCAGGTTCCCCCAGCAGCAGTCAGAGGCTGTTCCTGACTCCTCCAGTGCCACGAGGGAGATGCCAGACGTGGAAGAGGAAGGGCTGGGAGCAGACAGTGAGAGGAGGAAGCTGTGGGGGCTGAAGGTCTGCCTCAGCTCTGGCATGGGCTTCAAACTTCATTAAACCCAGCTGAAGTGAGAGCTGAAAAACTTCCTGTTTATTGTGTGGCCATTGAGGAGTTGTGGAAGTGACTGAGATCTGCCTGAAGCCTTCAGAGCCATTCCATGGCTACAGTCCTGGAATCCCAGACTGGTTTGGGATCAGGGGACCTTCAGGATCATCCCACTCCCACCCTGCCATGGCAGGAACACCTTCCATGATCCCAGATTGCCCCTGGCCTTGGGCACTGCCAGGATCCAGGGGCAGCCCCAAATCTCTGGGAATCCCTTCCCAGTCCCTGCCCACCCTCCCAGCCAGGAATCCCTTCCCAAGATCCCATCCAATCCTACTCTGGAGCCATTCCCTGGCTCCTGTCCCTCCATCCCTTGGAAATTGTCTCCCTCTATTTTTCCTGCAGCTCCTCCAGGTCCTGCAAGGTCACCCTGAGGTCACCCCAAAGCTTCTCCTCTCCTTCCCAGTATCCCATCCAATCCTGCTCTGGAGCCATTCCCTGTGTCCTGTCCCTCCATCCCTGTCCCCAGCCCCTCTCCAGCTCTCCTGCAGCCTTTTCAGGCCCTGGAAGGCAGAATTTGGGATTCCTGAGTGGAAATAACCCGTGTTGTCCTTGTGTTTCCTTGTGGAGGCAATAGTAGGAACTGTTTTTCCTTTACTTGAGCATTTCTGGCTTGTTTTCTGCAGCAGCTTGGGGGCTCTGGGGCTGGCTGAATTGATTCTGAGTAATTAAAGTGAGCCAGAAGGCTCAGGGAGTTTGTGCTGAGAAGGGAAACAGCTCTGCAAGTGCTTTGTCTCTTTTAGGAGTCCAAGGTTAAAATCATCAAATGCCCCAGACCTGCTCTCTCCTGCCCCATCTCTTGTCCCTCACACAGGAGGACAGCAATCATTTGAGCCCTGTAAATAACAGCTGGAAAATCCCTTGCTGTATTTATGGGCTGACTGAAGGAGAGCGTGGCTCTGTGACTCTCTCTGAAATCCCCATTTGCTGGGAGTCCAAAGGTGCACTGGAAATCAGGAATATTTGATGTGCTGCCTCCCTCTCTGCTCCCCCAGGAGCTCTGAGGAAGCTGCCAGCTCACTCTGGTCTCAACACCACCTCCAAGCTGAAATTTTGGGTTGATTTTCCTGGGGAAATATCTGGAATCTCCTAATTAATCCTGGTTTGATGATGCCCTCAGGTGCTTGGGCTGGTCCAGCAGGACTGGAGCATCCCAAAGAACTGGACAGCTTCCCTCTGCCAGGGGGTGGCACCTGCACATCAGGGGAGCTGATTCCTGAGTATCAGTCTGGAATCCAGGTCACCCATTCTGAGACTGGTGTTTCCAGCAGTTGAGCTGGGAGGGATTTGAAGTGTTGGAAAGATTTTATTAAAAATCTCTCAGCCTCCATCTCTGCCTCTAAGAAGCTTTGTGGGATTTTCCTGTGACTCCAGAATCGGCCATAAAGCAGAGCTCTTGCTGTGTTCAACTTTCAAACAACAGATCAGTGAATGCCATTGGTTCAGGCTGTGCCAAAAGGATTGTAAAACTCCAGGTGGGTGCCAGAGTTGTGTGCCCAGCCCTGCAGTGGAGGGACCAGCTCAGTGGGTCGCTGTGTCCTCTCCTGGGGAGGATGGAGGCAGCAATCTTGCCATGCATTCCAGGACTCTGGGGAGGAGGATGACTTAGCACATCTCTGCTCTCCTGTTTCCTCACGCCTCAGTGCTCCCAGCTAAGAAAAGCAGCCTGACTTAGCCAGGAGAAATGGGAATTATGACCGAGCTGTCCCTGTTTCTCCCAGCCAGGGATGGAGTTAGGAGCTAATTTTAAAGGAGCAAGTGGAGCTGGTGGAGTCATGGATGTGCTTCTCATAAATCTGAGCATCTCCTTTAAAGCAGCAAAAGTGAGGAAGTGTTCCTTCAGTGTTTTCCCTGTTTGGGAGCAGGTTTCCCTCTCTGGCAGGAGGGTTGCTGAGTCCAGCCCTGTGGAGCAGGATGGAGCCTGGCAGGGCTCTGGGGCAGGCTGCAGTGCTGGCAGTGCTCCTCTGGCCAAAGCAGCATTCCCTGGGCCAGGAATGCCAGGGAGGGAAGGCAGTGCCCCACACTGAGTAGGGCTCTGGTTGGACAGGGCACAGGATTTCAGGTTGGGGTTTTTGGGCAGCATCCCCGTGCCCGCTCTCCTCTTTCTCTGTCTCCAGACAAGACACCCAAAATCTGGGTCAGACTGATCATAACTTGAAATTCCAAGCCTGTGTGTGCCCAGAGGCAGGAACACAACAGAGCAGTCAGGGAAGCTGCAAAATGGAAGTTCAGGAAATAAATGCCACTCTTCCCTGGCTGGGAAGCTGGAGGCTGTGGCTGGTGCAGGTTTTGCTTTGCCTCCTCTTGCAGAGGGTGGGCAGTGGGGTGATGGCTCTGGGAACTTGTTCCAGGGGGTCACTTGAAGTAAAACCTGGGTGAGGAAGTTGCTGAAGAGAACTTCTTGACATCCTGAGAAGTTGTTGGTGCTCCTGGGTCCCTGGCAGTGCCCCAGGCCAGGCTGGACAGGGGCTCTGGGACAGTGGGAGGGGTCCCTGCCATGGCAGGGCTGGTTCTGGGTGGGCTTGGAGACCCTTCCAACCCAAACCCTTCAGGGACACTTCCAGGGATGGGGCAGCTGGGACTACACCCAGTGAATAGCTGGAACTCTTTGGAGCCCCAGGCTGGAGGGTCTGTGATGTGGGGATTCAAATAACCCTGCTGAATCTTTCAGCTTAGCTGAGGAGAGGTGGATTTTATTTATCCCAACAAGCAGGTTACTCACTGAGTACCCAGAGATTCTGAGCGTGGGGAAGAACAGATGGAGCAAACCCTGAGTGTAACAGATCAGCTGTGCCTGGAACAGGAGAGATCTAAACAATCCTCCTGTGTAAAAATAATGTGTGAGTTACGGGAACATGATTGATTTGCTTTGGGGTAATTTGCAGATTTCCTGGAATGTGTTGCTACAGGAAAGCCCTTCTCCTCCTTGTCTGTAGTGCAGCTGTCACTGTGGCACAGGCAGGGCTGCTCCCTGCTCCTTCCACACCTTTCCTTGGAGCAAACTCCTCCCTTTGGTGTTGGCAGGAGGGCTGGGCTGTCCCTGGGGGCTGTCCTTGGATGCAAACCTGGAGCCAGGTTGGTGTCACCCACGGCTGCTCCGCTCCCTCTGCTGATTTAAAACCACCAGGAGCTCTGGAGCTGCTGCACTGCTGAGGAATTGTTCAGCATCCCTGAATTCCTGGGGCTGGAAAAGCCCTCCCAGCCCTCTGAGCCCACCTTGTCCCCAGCCCAGAGCACTGAGTGCCACCTCCAGGAATTCCTGGGACACCCCCAGGGCTGGGCACTCCCAACCTCCCTGGGCAGTTCCAGGGCCTGAGCTCTTTTTCCATGGGGAATTTCAGTGCTTTTTTAAACCTCTGCCTTCAGAAATCTCTGTCACTGCTCAGTTTTTCTCTTTCATCCCAAAGTTAGTGCCAGAATTCCTCTCCCCTGTGCTCTGCCCATGGCTGGTTTCCAGAGCTGGGGAGGCAGGGCACTAAGGTGCATCTTGCTGAGGATTCTTTGAAGCTTCCCAGCCAGCTCTGTTCTGTGGGAATGGAAATGGGGTAGCAAGCATCTGTCTCTCTAAGCTGCTCAACACATGAATCTGCAGCAGGATTTGCTCCCTACCCTTGGGCACAAGCCCTGCCATATCCTCCTTTTCCTCCTGCCTTGGCAGACAAGCCCTGGGACCCTGGGACAGTCGGTGTGGTTTGGCTGCTGGAACACCAGAGAGGGAAAAGGAGGAATTCCCAGGGGGGGTGTGGCTGTCCTTGGAGCCCACCTGGGCTGAGCAGGGATCCCTGCCCTTTGTGCCAGGTGCTCCAGCCCTGCCTGAGACACCAGTGCTGTATTTAAAATGGCTTTTCTTAGTTACACTGGTTTATTTTTATATGTCGTTTCTGCACTCCCTATTTAGCTAAATATGGGCAAGGAAATGTCCTGCTGATAAGGCTGCATAACCTCATTATTATTTTTCCCCAGAAAGTAGATCACTCCAGTGGCCTAGTTCCTGTGTAGGCCTGAAATAGCAGCACTGTCAGTGCCACAAACCCCCCAATGCCATCTTATTTTATGGCATTTATATATTTTATTTTACTTCCATGGAGTGCAGCAACTCTATGTCGGGCTCTGCTCCCAGGGGACAGGGATAGCACAAGAGGGAACAACTCCAAGCTGTGCCAGGGGGGGTTCAGGGTGGAAATTGTGAAAATTCCTCCCCCAAAAGCTGCCCAGGGCAGGGTGGGGTCCCTGTTGGTGAAGGGATTTACAAACCCTGTGGATGTGGCACTTGGGGACACGGGCAGGGGTGGCTCTGGCAGTGACTGGGAGGACTCAGAGGACTTTTGCAGCCTCAGTCACTCTGGGCTCATGATTCAGCTTGTTGGGAAATCTAAATATTGCTTTTCCTTCTGATGCTAAATGACATTTTTAGAAGGAGATGATCAAATGTTCATCGCTGCACATCCAGACTCACTGACCTGAAGCTGTCAGTTCTCTTGTGAGTTGGGAACAAAGGAGGATGTGCCTGAAAAATGGGCTCTTTCTGAGCTCCATTTGTTCCTTGAAGGAGACTGGGATTAAACTTCTGGAAGTGCCTTCCCTGGCTGGTGCTCCCTGCAGGGTAATGCAGCCAGTTGTGTGCACATCTGGATGATGGTTTCTCTTAAAATAGTCAGGAACTCTGAAAGAAACCTTTTTGATAAGATTCTTTCATTAAATATAATTTTATTTTTTTTAACTGACCATAATTCATTCAGCTGTGACCCCGCACAGGGGGTGAAGAGCTCCAGACTTTTCCCCTCTGCATTTCCAAGCTGTGATCCAGAGCCTTTAGCTCAACCCCCAGGAACTGCAGTTGCTGCCTGAAGAACTGTCTGCCTGCAAGGCTGACCTTTTATTGTTCAAAGAATAAAAAAGAAGAGCTTGAACTGAATTAATTTCCATACTGGACTTGCCTGGAAGGACAGAAACCCCACTATCAGTGGGATACCATTGTTCCTAAGGAATGTGAGCCTGTAGGTATGTGGTGGCCCTGCAGTGCTGACACAGAATTTCCTGCAGTTCAAGGAGTAGGAGCCTTTGTGTTTTGGGAACAAGGGGATCTGTGTTCTGCCACCCCATGGAAGGCAGCAGGCCTGGGCTGCTGCACAGTGGCCACTTGGGTCACCCCTCCTGGGCCAGCACACACAAGTGTCCCTTGTGTTCCTCTGGGGCTGCAGCTCTGTGTCAGCAGCTCCTGAGTGCCCCAAGGAGAGCCAGAGCCAGGCTGGGAGAGCTGGGAATGCTCACCTGGACAGGGGGATCCAGGGACAGACACCCCAGAGCCCTGCCAGGGTCTACAGGGGCTCCAGGAGAGCTGGGAATGCTCACCTGGACAGGGGGATCCAGGGACAGACACCCCAGAGCCCTGCCAGGGTCTACAGGGGCTCCAGGAGAGCTGGGAATGCTCACCTGGACAGGGGGATCCAGGGACAGACACCCCAGAGCCCTGCCAGGGTCTGAACAGGCTCTGGGAGAGCTGGGAATGCTCACCTGGACAGGGGGATCCAGAGAGACCCCAGAGCCCTGCCAGGGTGTAAAGGGGCTCTGGGAAAGCTGGAGGGACACCTGGTACAAAGCCTTTCTGTAAATTCCAGCAGTTTTTGTTGGTTATTCCCAAGAATAACTTTAAAAGTCTGAAAAAAGTGAAAAAGTAAAATATCGATGATGGGTGTGGGTTGTGCCAACATGAAGGCTGGAGATGAGTCAGCTCAGGTGCATTTTTTCAGCCCAGAGCTGTAAATGAGGCAGGGCTAGCTAGTGATTCCTTCTCCCAGTTTGCAGTTCCCAGCTGTGGATGAAATGCCTGGTGTGCACCTCGCTGTGGTTTTCCCACGTAAACATTGTTCAAACGTCATTTTCCCTCCCAAATCCCAGGGCTGGAGGGGGTGGGCTGGGATTAGCAAGGTTTGCTGAGGACATGAACACGCTGCAGGACCCTCTGGGAGGGATCAGGAGCAGCACTGAAGGATCCATCAGAGATTATGTAAAATCCTAATCTCCGTAGGGGAGGCTGGGTGGAGTCGAGCCCAGCTCTAAATTCCTCTGCGTCATTTGTCTTTGGGGTGTCATTAACTGCAGATCTGGGGCAGGGCAGCAGCCAGTGGCACCCCATGGCTGCCCTGGCCAGGTACTGGGCTTGTTCTTGACATTTTTTTATTGAAGGTTCTGATAAAAGCCCCAGTGAAATGTGACATCCACGAGGTAAACCCGCTTTAGATGATCCCAGTTTATTTCTCGTCTGGTTGTGGGGGGGTTTAGAAACATCTGGGAATTATTGAGCACCCAACAAATGTTTCTGGTGGTGTTGATGCCTTCTGGAGGCTGGCCTGGAGCAGAGAGCAGCCAGAGGAAGAGGATGAAGCAGGGATTTATTAAAAGGCCTCAATGGGCACACCTGGGCTGCACAAGGGTCCAGCTGGGCCACGCCCCAGGTGAACCCAGAATGGGCACAAAAATGGACAGCTGGCCATGAGGTCTCTCACTTTTACAAATTCTGGTTTATTAGCATATTAAAATTAATTGTCCAACCATAGCTTCAGGGTATGAAGCACCATCCTCTTTGGTTTTCTTCTCACTTCACCATTGTTTTCATTCTGGGCCTGAAAGTTGTCCTTGGACCCAAACTGGAGCAGGAATTGTTTTGTCTGTCTCCTTTGAGGAGAGAGCTCAGTAGCACTGAACATGTAACCTAAACCCACCCCCCAAAACAGCCCAGAACCTAAAAACCATAACAGCTAAACCTTAAGGCACCAGGGTAAAGGCCCAGGGGGCGTGGGCAGCACAAAGGGGGAGAAGTTCAGGGCTCTGATGAAATCTCTTGGGGTTGCCCAGAATATAAAAACCATAACAGCTAAACCTTAAGGCACCAGGGTAAAGGCCCAGGGCAGCACAGAGAGGGAGAATTTGGGGGCTCTCTGATGAAATCTCTTGGGCTTGCAGGTGCAGAGGTGCTCAGGCATGGCTGACCTGGACCACAACCTGAGCCTGGCCGACGCGCTGACGGAGCCGCCCCCCGACGTGGAGGAGGAGGTGAAGAGGGACTTCATTGCCACCCTGGAGGCTGAGAAGTTTGATGATGTGGTGGGAGAGACAGTAGATAAGACAGACTACGTGCCTCTGCTGGATGATGAGGATGAGGCCAAGCCTGGCAGCCAGGAGCCCAAAAGCAAAGGGCACGTGGATGGAATTCCCGTGGAACGTAAGTGTGTCCCAAAAAAAGTGCCACTGGAACATCAGGGAGCACCTGATGACACAGCTGAGACTGGGCTTCCTCTGGTGTGGCCCCGTTTGTTTCAAAGGCCAAGGCTGAGCTCAGACCCTCTTTGTTGGTTTTTGCCCTTGGGGCTGCAGCCTGTGAATCAAGCTGGGCCCAGGGGAGGCTGTGCGTTGCACTCATAGTTGGGCTTGGGGCTCTCAGAGAAAGCCCCAGAAGGGCTCTGGGCAGAGCTCAGGCAGAAATACTGGGGGGGAAGAAGCAGAATTTCAGGGGCATTCCTTCCTGGGAAGGGTTGTGAAACACTGGCAGGGGCTGCCCAGGGAGGTCTGGAGTGCCCATCCCTGGGGGTGTCCCAGGAATTCCTGGAGGAGGCACTCAGAGCTCTGGGCTGGGGGCAAGGTGGGCATTGGGCCCAGGGTGGGCACAGTGGGCTGGGAGAGCTTTTCCAACCTCAGTAATTCAGAATTCTGGGATCTCCTGGCTTTTCCAAGGCCCTGCTCTCCCCTCTCTGCACACCCCATCATGGGGCTGCTCGAGCAGAGCTCCTTTCCCTCCTACATGGCAAGGGAGGGATGCAGTTTCTTATTCTTGCTTTGGAGATTGGTTTTTCCCTTTTTTGGGAGAGCTGGAGAGCAGTCAGGAGCATTATCTAAATCTTTGGCAGTCTTTGACCCTGCATGAGGAGATGGAGAGGTTGAGTGGAGCTGTTCAGCTTTCCCACCTGGCACCAGCAGGGAAGGGCTGAAGCCCCAAACTGGCTCAGTTGCCACAGGCCAGGCTCAGGATTTGGTCCTGCCATGTCTTTGTTTCTCTTATTTCTCCCTGAAGTGTTAAGGGTACCTGCTTCTTCCATGAAGTTTATTTACTGTCTGTAACTGTTTAAAAAGATAGTAAAGCTGGATGGGCTTCATTTACTGAGGCTCCAGGATAAATGAGCACTGGGTGAGATTTACAGGGTCCTGAGGGGGTCTTGGTGCTGTAGTTCAGTGTCAGACCAGGTTTTTGGGGAGCAGCAGCAAGAGTCCCTGGCTCCAAACAGCCTGGCTTTCCTGAGGGAGAGGAGCAGCCTGCAGAGCTCAGGCTTTTCAGCCTCCACTTGTTCATTTATTTATGTTAAAAGGCACAAATGTGTTCTGACACCACGGTCTGTGCTCCTGAGATTGTCTATCCCCAGTCAGAAGAGGTTTAATCCTCCATCCTGTCAGGCTTTAGCTGCTCCAGCTCTGCTCCAGGGTTTTCCTTCACTTTTTTCCTAAACCCAGGATCCAGATTAGGCAAGTTTATCATTGAGCTGGGCCCCAGCATGGGGCTGGGTGAGTACAGAAGGGTGGAGAAGAGCAGGGACATGTGGTGAGCAGTCGTTTGGTCACCTACAAATCTGTGCTAGAATAAAGCTCTAATAATGGTTAACTTTTAAAATACCAGGGAGCAGTGGGTGTACCCTTCCTCTCACCTGGCTGGACATGGTCATTTGGAAATTCTGGGATAAGCCTCTTATGACCTTGTGGGCCTTGCACAACAGCAAGGGGTGTGTGCTGCCTGCTTGCTGGCTTTCCTTGGCAATTCCAAGGCTTTCAGATCCTCTGGAGCTTCCAGGCCAAGTCCTGGAGGCTGCAGCAGCAGCTTCACTCAGGTGCTGGAGGAAGGGATTTTAGGTGGGAGCACATTCCAAGGGTAAGGAGAGCACTGGGGTTTGATGAGTTGCACCAGAGCTCCTGGGGAGTGTTTGAGGTGAGGTGAGGACCAGGATTGTCTGAGCACTGCTGGGTCCTGGGGAGGAGTTGTGTTCCTGGTAGGAGTTGTGTTCCTGGTAGGAGTTGTGTTCCTGATGAGGAGTTGTGTTCCTGATGAGGAGTTGTGTTCCTGGTCAGGAGTTGTGTTCCTGGTCAGGAGTTGTGTTCCTGGTCAGGAGTTGTGTTCCTGGTAGCAGTTGTGTTCCTGGTCAGGAGTTGTGCTCCTGATGAGAAGCTGAGCACAGACCAAAGGGCAGGTCTGTGCTGACAGGACATGTCCTCATGCTCAGTCCCTGTGTTCTTCATTCTTGCACTGTTCACAAACTCCTTGGTGAGCTTTAACCTTGAATCCAGGTTTTTCTGGGGGGATTGTCCTGCTCTGGGCTGGCATGGAGTTCATTTTCTCCATGGTGCTGGGACAGTGCTGTGTTTGCTACTGGGTGTGAGAATGGTGTTGATAACACATGGGTGGCTTGGATTTTTCTGAGCTCTGCCTTTCTGATCCCCAGGCTCAGCCAGGGTGTCAGGAAGGTGAGGGGATGTTAAATCCCTCCAGCAGTGAGGACTCCACACTGCCCTGGCCAGCTGGGCCAGGCTGGACAGACCTTTTGGGGAAGGAATTTTCTCAGTATCCAACTAAACCTCCCCTGGCCCAGCCTGAGGCCGTTCCCTCCCCTCCTGTCAGGAGCTGTGCAGAGCCACAAGGGCCCCCCTGAGCCTCCTCTGCTCCAGACTAAGCAATCCCCCTCTCCCTTGGAATTATTATAATTCTACAATTTTCTGTTATCTCACTTACCAAGCTGTCCTTGAGCTGCAGGGTTTATTCCCCTGCATTCCCCACCCCACAGTGAGGGGTGGCTCCCCATTCCCATGGGATGAAACCCTGCAGCTCAAGGACAGTTGGTAAGTGAGATAACAGAAAATTTGCCTGGGTCAGCCCTGGAGGTGGCCCTGGGCCCGGAGGTGTCACCACGAGATGGCTCTGCTGGCCCTGGGACGGGCTGGGCGCCGCTGCCCTCCCTCCCTGCAGCTCCAGAGCTCAAACCCGAGGCCAAACCACGTCTCCTTTGCTTCTCCCTCCCTTCCCACACGAGCAGTAAGTGCCTTTCTTGCAGCAGGATTTGCTGTAGCCAAAGGGAATTTAGACACTTGGTCACAGAGGAAAGTGGAGGTGGGGAATGTTCCACACTCGCCCCAGGGTTTCAGTAAAGCAGCAGGTGATGATATTTGCATTTTTGTCTCAGATGAGACATTAAACCTTTCCCCTCTCAGAGTCTGGGCAGCCCCATTCCTGCCCCACAGTTGTTACACCACAGAATCTCAGACTGCTTTGGGCTGGAAGGGACCTGAAATCCCATCCCATCCCCATCCCCATCCCCATCCCCATCCCCATCCCAATCCCATCCCATCCCATCCCATCCCACACCACACCTGTCCTGGGCAGGGACACATTCCATGATCCCTGGCTGCTCCAGCCTGGCCTGGGGCACTCCAGGGATCCAGGGGCAGCCACAGCTGCTCTGGGAATTCCAGCCCAGCCCTGCCCACCCTCCCAGCCAGGAATTCCTGCCCAGTATCCCATCCAATCCTGCTCTGCAGCCATTCCCTGTGCCCTGTCCCTCCATCCCTGTCCCCAGCCCCTCTCCAGCTCTCCTGCAGCCCCTCCAGGGGCTCTGAGCTCTCCCTGGATCCCTCTCCTCTCCAGGGAACATTCCCAGCTCTCCCAGCCTGGCTCCAGAGGGGCTCCAGCCCTGGGGCAGCTCCAGGGGCTGCTCTGGGCTCTGCAGCTCCTGCTGCTGTTGGCCCCAGGGCTGGGGCAGCTCTGCAGGTGATTTTGAGGCAGAATGTTCAAATGGATGAATGGAAGGAGATTGAGCTCCTCGTTTAAGAGTCCCCAGCTGCTCCAGGCTCTGCCCATCAGCCCAGGCACTGCTGACCCCCCTGCCCACCCCAGGGGCTGCCCAGAGCCCTCTGTGCCCCCAGGAGTGCCAGCAGGCTGCAGGTGGAGCCCTGCTGGTGTGCCTGTGGGATTAGGGCTTGTGCTGGCACTGCCCCCTCGCTCCAGATTATCGGTTTAGCCAGCACGGCCTTAAATTTGTTTATATAAAAACAATCCTTTGATCCACGAGCCAGATGCAAATACTATCTTGTGATTCTGATGAGGATTAGGTAGTTACAACATCTTGACATGGTTTTGGGTTTATGCAATTTGGAATATGAGGGGAGGAGCCCTGGGCAGGTTGCTGGGTGCTTTCACACTGGGGCTTCAGCAAACTGAACTCAGATTGATTTGCTCCAAAGGCACTGACCTTCAGAGACTTAAAAATAACAACCACTTGTGCTGGCTGGAGTTGCTGTGATGTGACCTGATTTTTCTGGAAGCTTGTCTTCCCAAAAATCTAGAACTGTAAAGGGAACCATTTTACCTGCTCTTTGTGCTTCCCAGGGAGAGCCATGGCATTTCTGCTCCTGGGGGAACCCACTTTGGAGGGGTTCAGCCACATTTGTGGTCGAGTGGAGTCCTGGTTTAATACATCAGTAGTGATGGTGGCATCAGAGTCACTGAGGCTGGAAAAGCTCTCCAAGGTCACAGAGTCCACCCTGTGCCCAATCCCCACCTTGTGCCCAGCCCAGGGCACTCAGTGCCACCTCCAGGTGTTCCTTGGACACCTCCAGGGCTGGGCACTCCAAACCCCCCTGGGCAGCCCCTGCCAAGGCCTGAGCACCCTTTCCATGGGGAAATTCCTGCTGCTGTCCAGAGCATCAGGACCAGACCATGGAACATCCCAGCAGCTCTGTTGTCTGTGTAAGGAGCAGCTCTGAGAGAACTGCAAGCAGGATGTGGATGTGACCATGGAGGGCATCTTGGGGGTCTCCTCTGCAGGGCTGGACTTGGGTCATCCTTGTGGCTTCCTTCCCACTCAGGAGGTTCCAGGATTCTACAGGACTTGAGGAGAGAATGTGTAGTTCCTGCACTGGGCTGAGCTCCCTGGGGTTCAGCAGGACCTGTGCAGCTCCTGCATGAAAGAAATCCCTCAGGGGTCTCCCTGCAAGAGCCTGGCACTCCCCGTGTGCCTTTGGGCAGCTGTGACTCTGTGCTGTGCAAAGCACACTGCCCCTGATCCCAGGGCATCCAGGACCTGCCCCAGCTGCTCTTTCACTCCCCTGCTCCAGCAGACCCCAGCCCTTGTCCAGCCTGGCAGGAGCAGCTCCAGGGATCCCTGTGGCATCCCCAGCTCCTCCAGGAGGGTGGAGGTGTGTGCTTTTTATAAACTGGCAAGCTGGGATTTTTGTAAAACACCAGGGTGAGCCACTGATGCAGCTGGAGAGACTTTTCCTTTGGCTTTGCTGTGGGCTGGATTCAGCCCTGCAGTGTCTGAGGGACCCTGTGGCTCTGTTATAAAACTGGGGCTCAGGGAGGGCCAGCAGCAGCTCAGGTGACTGAGTGTGTGTCTCTTTGGGAGAAACCTTCATGATTTATAAAAGGAGCATTTCCTCACTGTCAGCAGAACTGAGGGAGGGGCTGCTGTCAGAGCTGGTGCTGCTCGTTCTGCTTCACTAAAACTGCTCAGGGTCATAAAGTCACAGAATCCAGACTGGTTTGGGGTGGAGGGAACCTTAAGGATCATCCAGTGCCACCCCTGCCATGGGCAGGGACAGCTCCCACTGTCCCAGGCTGCTCAAAACCCCATCCAGCCTGGCCTGGGACACTGCCAGGGATCCAGGGGCTGCTCTGGGCCAGGGACTGCCCACCCTCATTGTAGAAAATGTCTTCTTTAATCTAATCTGAATGGACCCTCCTACAGCTTCAAACTATTCCCCCTTGCCCACTGCTGCCAAGTTCAGTGTGTAAATCCTGGTGCTGGTTAAAATGTTAGAATTTCAGAACAAGATGGAGTGAATCTCACAGTGGAAAGGATTTTCTGTACTGGTTTTTGGAATGGGTGATCTTCCACCCTGACCACTCTCCTCTGAATCTCCCCTGCTCCCTGCTTTGGCAATGTGTGGTGTTCCAGGAGGAATTTCCCCATGGAAAGGGTGGCCAGGGGCTGCCCAGGGAGTTTGGAGTGCCCAGCCCTGGAGGTGGCACTCGGAGCTCTGGGCTGGGGACAAGGTGGGGGTCAGTCACAGCTTGGCCCTGATGGTCCCAGAGGGCTTTTCCAGCCTCAGTGATGCTGGGGTGGGGTGGGTGTGCTCTCCAGGCTGGCACTGGTCTGTTCTGGGGTTACTTTTAGCATCTCCACCCCTGTGACAAGGTGGGGATCGAGCAAAGCTCCATCTCGGAGCTCATTTCCAGCCTCAGTGATTCTCCAGTTTCACAGTGAGGTTTTCAAGGTGTGCACTGAGATTTTTCCCCTGCAGTGTTAACCCTGGTGTTGGTCTCTTGCAGATTGCTCAGCCTCGGGGCCCATGGTGGTGGAGAACGGGGACCACGGGCTGCAGGGTCACACAGGTATGTCCTGCAGGGCACACAGGGGTCCCCAGGGCCTGCCTGGGGGGCTGGGCTTGGCTTTAAGGAGCTGTCAAAGGATTGGCAGCAGAATAGAGCTTCACTGCCTTTGGAGTTCACGTGGCTTCTGTGGGTAAAACTTTGCTCTGAAGATGTGCTGCTCTTTATCCACGCTGGGAAGGGGCTCTGGAGAGAGCCCAGAATCTCCACAGGTGAACTGTCCCCTGTCCTGTGACTTCCCCTGTTCCCTGAGCCCCACAGTGGTGTTTTCCCACATCCCCCATCCTTTGGAGCAGTTTTTATTCTCTGCCATGACCCAGCTGTGTCCTTCCAACCTCCCCTCCCGTGGACGTGTCCCCACAGCTGCCCCAGCAGTGGCACAGGTGACCCTGAGCCTTGGGAACCTTTTTCCATGGCATCAGGATAGTTCTGGCTGCCAGAAGCTTGTGATGGAACTGGATCAATATTTCAGACTTGTGCAGAAGGTGGAAAAGAATTGCCCTTTGCAGTCAGGCTGAAGTGCTGAGGCTGGGCTTCTCTTAGCCCCAGCTAATTGTGAGCACTGCTGCCCCTCCCCTCGAGCCTTCCTGCCAAATTCCAGCCCATCTCTGCCCCTCTCTCAGGGGGACTTTGGCTGTGGCACCTCTCTTCTCTCAGGGATGGAATATTCCAGAGCCAGCTGTCATCCTGGCATAGTGAGGACTTGCTTTGGTCTCCCTTGAGATGGTCTCCAGCTCATGGCTAGGATTGCCTGGGTGCTCCCAGTGTCACCCCCCTGATCCACAGGTGCAGCCCCAAGTTAAAAACCAGCTCAGGAAATAAAGATGAACATCTGGGAGATGAATTCAAACACCTCTTTGCTCTAATTCTTGTTAGAATTTTAGAGTTTGGTTTAGTGTGAGTGAGCTTCATGTGTTTAGTGAGGATGGGAATAGAAAAATTGCTCTTTGTGCATCATTTGCCATTGGAAATCTGGTCAAAAGGAAATTGTGCATCTTTTATAATTCAGTATAAACTGAAATTAAGAACACTTCTGAACCTTCCTAAGGATGTTTCCTCCCTCTTTTTTTAATACTTACAACGAAAGGAGATAGAAATGCAATCAGATTTATGGTCTGAATAATTAAAAGCATCAGGATGTTTGTATTGAACTTCTGCCTTGTGTTTAAGAAATCCTTTGTTATTTGCCTCACTCTTGCTTCGTGGAGGCTTAACTCTCCACACTAAATGTTAGCAACTTTGATCAAAGATACTTTTATGTGTCTGGAGCTTTTTAATTTATTAATACGTTCCCTCTTTGTGGGGTAGAGTTGTTTTTGTTTTTTTTTTTTCTCTTGTTCAAATCTGTCTAAAAGTGACATCAAAGTGGCAGAGCAGCGTGTCAGGATGAGGAGCTGTGACCATCAAGTTAATTAGGTTTGCCAGAGTAACAGAAGATTTTCATGACACAATTCCTTCATGGCCTCTTTCCCTACCCCCTTCCTTGTGGAATATTGCAATATCCATGGTTCTCCATGGCAGAGAAGGGAGAAAAGCTGAATTTCCCCCAGCCTGGAGGGGTTGCAGCCCTGGTGCACCAGGGGATGGCCTGGAGCAATGCCTGCTTCCACATTTCAGAGGTGCTGCTGCCCAGAGCCCTGGCTCCAAACCACCTCCAGTTTGGGGGGTTTGTTTCCAGCAGGGTCCATTCCCTGGGTCTGAAAGCTGAAATGATTCTCAGGGATTTGGGGCTGAGCCCAGAGCAGAGAAATGGAGCAGCCAGGAGAGGACTGAGGAAGGTGATGCTCAGGCAAACCAGCTTTTTGCTACAAAAGCCCCAGGGAGAGCTTTAAACAGCAGAGCTGGGTTTGACTTGGTTCTGACCCAGACTCCCAGGAAAAGGGGGGAGTTCAGCTCTTTGCAGATCCACACGTGGAGCTCAGGAGGCACTGCTGGCTGGTTTTCTTCACTCACCAGAGAAAACAAGGTGCTGCCTGACCCTGGTTTCTTACAGGCAGCATCATTGCAGCCCCGAGTTGGCAGCAGGCAGGGCCAGCTCCTGGCACTCCTTGGCAGCAGTGCCTGCTCCTCAGTGCAGCACATGGCAGGCACCCAAAGCCTCCCCAAGTGCTGAATCCTGTTCTCTTGGCAGGGCTGTGGTGTTCAGGGCAGGGTTTGGGGCAGCTCCTGCTGTCCTTGGCAGCTGGTGCCCCTTGCTGGCTGGCCCTGTGGGGTTGGGGTTTGGTTTTGGGAGCTGCTCTGGCTCTGGGTGCTCAGCACAGCCCCTGGAAGGCTCACTGCTGGTGCTGTTCTTCCTTAAAAGGATAAATGGAGAGGCTGGAGCAGCATTCCTGGGGCTGCATGGCAGGGAACAGGGAATTCAGTGGTGGTTTGGGATCCCTGCTGGGGGAGGCAGCTCTCTGCTCACCTCCACCAGGCAAAGGTCAGCAGGGACTTTGCTTGGTCAAACCAACAGCAGGTTTAGA
Organism: Sitta europaea; assembly: GCA_013400255.1. Lineage (NCBI taxonomy): Eukaryota > Metazoa > Chordata > Aves > Passeriformes > Sittidae > Sitta > Sitta europaea. The sequence goes on along the minus strand of VXBS01003440.1, from coordinate 24,616 downwards.
ACCAAAAATCCACGTGTGATTTTTCAAGTTGCAACTCTTTATTGCAGGATATTTGCCTAGAGTTCAGAGGAAATGTATATTTAAAAACAAAACCCAGCCAAATTTCTGGGGTGAAATCCCCCGAGGATGATCACACGGTTGATCTGGCTGCCCAAGATGCTGTTCATGCTCTTGCTGGCAGGTGAGAAGTTCCCTGGGGAAGTATCCCTGCTGGATGCTCCTGCTTCCCCTAGCTGGCCTTTCCCTCCAGCCAGCCTGCTGGGAATTCTCTCACCCTCCACAGAACTGTTTTATTTTCATGTAAATTGTGCCTCCTGAGGTGCTGCTCTCTGCCTGTCCCGGTGGTGGCCACTGTGGCTCTGTTGGTGACAGGTCTGGAGCCGCCCCTGAGAGCAGAGCTGGTTGTGTGTGTCTGGGTCCTGGCTTTTGGCAAATCTCCTGGCTGCCCCACTGAAGTGTTTGCTGTTGTGCAGAGCTGCCTCCATGGTGATGTTTACTAATGACTTGCGCTTTCTTGCCCCCTTCCCCATCCCCTTTTCCCTCTCCTACTTCTTTCCCTCTCTTCTATTTTCTCCTCCTAGAAGCCTAGACTGTCTCCTAACTCTGGGGCTGCCACTGACACGAGACCAGTGTCCTTTTCTACCTGCCATTACACTTCTAAAATCTGCAGCATTTTACAGAGCTCTTGCTTTACCTCCTTGGACTTGGCTGTAGAAGAAGCCAAAGGGTGGCTCCATCCTGCTCCTCCTCCCTGTGCTCTGCAGTGCTTGTTGAAACCTTCCTCTCTCTGTGTAAGCACAAAAGTGCACCCTGGTTTTGAACTGTGCTTTGAAATCACCACCACAGCTCCACTTTTCGTTTGATCACCTTTAAATTTAATTTCCCTCCGTTCTCGTGGTGCTCGATAAGAGAAGGTTTGGAATTTCCACTTGTGCTTCCATAGGGGATGGGTCCACCATGACTGCAGCTCCTTCCCCTTCTCCCACACTCAGCCTTGCAGAGCCCCTGCCTTGATCCTTGCTGCTTTGAGACCCTCTCACAGGAGGTCCTGACCTCTAAAAATGTTGTTTTCTTCCGAAGGGGGGGGCTCAGATCATTTCAGCACTTTGTAGACTTGAGAAGGAGATTAAGGAAAATCAAGTTTCCTGAGGTACAGGTGGATCATCCCTGCTGCCTGAGGGGGGGATTTTGGGGTCCAAGCACTTGCCATAAGTGGGAGTATGAAGGAAAAGGGCCAGCCCCAAATTCCTGCCTTAGGGAGTGGCTTTGCTCTCATACTCCTTCCCAAAAACCTTAGAAGTAAGAAAAAAAAAATTGCCTTTTTTTAACTTCACACCTCTGGCTTCCTGTGTGGAATGACAGCTTTGGACAGAATTTAACCTACCATGAGAAATAATCTGTCCCTGCTAAAACTGAGGGAAACAAAAGGACTGAGCTGTGAAATTGTACTGAAATAATCCTGACAATTTCCAGCAGCAGCAGAAGGAGCAGGCCTGGTTTAACCTACAGGAGCACATCCAGTGGGATTCCCCCTGGCTCTATAGAGAAAGTGCTCATTTTTCCATCAACAGATGAAAAAACACATGAAAGGAGGGGCTAATTAGGGAGACAGCTGAGTGTTTTACCTGAGACAGGCTCAGCCTGTTCTGGCTGAGCAGAGCTGTGTAGCTCAGGGTCCCCAGCCTGCAACACCTGATGGAAAAGATTTAGAAAAACCAAATGCTGAACTGCCCAAAACAAGGCTGCCAAGAGCTTCCCTTGCCTCCAGATGGAATTTCCACGTGGTGAGGGCAGTAACTGGCAGCTGCAGGATTTGTGGATGTCCCACCTGGCAGGAGCCCCCAGAGGGATGGGGCTGCTTTGGGCAGGGCCAGGCTGGCTCTGCTCTTTGTGCTCAGTCAGGCACTGGTGAGCAGCAGGAGCTGGCACTGTGCTCCCCACTCTGGGGCCAGTGCCCCCCCTGTGGCTTCTCCTCCCAGGTGCACAGTTGGTGTTTCTGGGAAATCTCCACGTCCTGGAGCCTCCCAGCTCCCCAAACCAGGCCCTTCCTTCCCAACCCCACAAAGTTAGGATGGGAAAACCTCTGAGATCAAATCCAGCCTCTGAGTGCTTCAGGTTGTGCTTTCCTTTGGGTTTTTGGTGTCTGTGGCCATAAAAGGAAATTCTTGTATTCTTGGCTTTCTTTTCAAAGACCATTTCATAGCTTTTTTTTTTTTTTTAATGTGATTTTGAAGCAAATCACTTTAACTTGGCTCCTCAGTTTTTCTTTCTCACCTTTTGCCTTAAGTGGGCTTAACTCTTGTGCCCTAGAAACAGAGAATGAACAATGTAAGACTGAGAGGTATTTTCAGATTGAATTATGGAAGGTTTCAGGATACCTGAACAGGAGGCTTTGCCCACTCCCACTCATCCTTTACTTCATTGCAGGGCTTTAAAGTCTTGGCCAGAGGGGCCTGTAGCCAAAGTGAGGTGGGCAGAGAGAGGAGTTTGGGACCAGCTGCCCACCCTGGGAGCCCAGCAGGGCAGGGGCAGCTCCTGCAGCCCCCAGGTGTGGCTGTGCCCACTGCAGACCCAGCTCCCCCCTGCCATGCCCCCCTGCTCCCAGCCCTGGTGTGTTGGGGTTCTCTGGGGTGCAGGGGGGCTGTGCTGGGGGCTGTGCCTGTCCTGGGGCTCCTCTGGGGGGGCTGTGCAGGAATGGGGGGCTGTGCAGGAATGGGGGGCTGTGCAGGAATGGGGGGCTGTGCAGGGCTGGATCTTTTGTGCCTCCTGGGAAACACCCAGGGTCCCCCTGGGAGCTCAGGGGTGGGGGTGTGCAGCCCCAGGGGTGTCCCTCTGCTCAGCTCTCTGTCCCCCTGCTTCCCCCCAGCCCTGGGAGGGGGGCTGGCCCTTTGCTGTGCTCTAACATCCCCCTGCTTGCTCCCCTCTCTGTGTCCCCCCCCCCGTGCTGAGTTCTTAATTGCAATGCTCTGTACTGTGTGAAGCTGTAACTGCTGTGCAATAAATGTCCCTAATAAACATCTCAAACTAACCCCTCCCGAGTTGTTCTGTGCTCAGAGAATGGGGCTCCTGCTGCAGGTGAGGAAGGGGCTGCACAGCAGGGCAGGGGCTGCACAGCTGCTCTGCTGCTGCCAGGGCACACAGCTGGGGCTGGCATCCTGGGCAAGGCAGGGGTGCTGTGCAGAGAGTGCCCTCTGTGCCACCCTGGGACAGGCACTGCCTGGGGGGCTGGACAAGGCAGGGCTGGGTGGTCACACTCAGCCACAGGCACTGGCTCAGTGCCCAGAGCAGGGCAGGGACCTGGGCTGGCACCAGGGACCACTGGGGGCTGAAGGGTGGCACCAGTGACCACTGAGTGCTCAGGGGTGGCACCAGTGACCTGGGGGGACCAGGGGTG
>VXBS01003440.1:4476-18472 GCA_013400255.1 Sitta europaea | reverse complement strand
GTAACTGGCAGCTGCAGGATTTGTGGATGTCCCACCTGGCAGGAGCCCCCAGAGGGATGGGGCTGCTTTGGGCAGGGCCAGGCTGGCTCTGCTCTTTGTGCTCAGTCAGGCACTGGTGAGCAGCAGGAGCTGGCACTGTGCTCCCCACTCTGGGGCCAGTGCCCCCCCTGTGGCTTCTCCTCCCAGGTGCACAGTTGGTGTTTCTGGGAAATCTCCACGTCCTGGAGCCTCCCAGCTCCCCAAACCAGGCCCTTCCTTCCCAACCCCACAAAGTTAGGATGGGAAAACCTCTGAGATCAAATCCAGCCTCTGAGTGCTTCAGGTTGTGCTTTCCTTTGGGTTTTTGGTGTCTGTGGCCATAAAAGGAAATTCTTGTATTCTTGGCTTTCTTTTCAAAGACCTTTTCATAGCTTTTTTTTTTTTTTAATGTGATTTTGAAGCAAATCACTTTAACTTGGCTCCTCAGTTTTTCTTTCTCACCTTTTGCCTTAAGTGGGCTTAACTCTTGTGCCCTAGAAACAGAGAATGAACAATGTAAGACTGAGAGGTATTTTCAGATTGAATTATGGAAGGTTTCAGGATACCTGAACAGGAGGCTTTGCCCACTCCCACTCATCCTTTACTTCATTGCAGGGCTTTAAAGTCTTGGCCAGAGGGGCCTGTAGCCAAAGTGAGGTGGGCAGAGAGAGGAGTTTGGGACCAGCTGCCCACCCTGGGAGCCCAGCAGGGCAGGGGCAGCTCCTGCAGCCCCCAGGTGTGGCTGTGCCCACTGCAGACCCAGCTCCCCCCTGCCATGCCCCCCTGCTCCCAGCCCTGGTGTGTTGGGGTTCTCTGGGGTGCAGGGGGGCTGTGCTGGGGGCTGTGCCTGTCCTGGGGCTCCTCTGGGGGGGCTGTGCCAGGAATGGGGGGCTGTGCAGGAATGGGGGGCTGTGCAGGAATGGGGGGCTGTGCAGGGCTGGATCTTTTGTGCCTCCTGGGAAACACCCAGGGTCCCCCTGGGAGCTCAGGGGTGGGGGTGTGCAGCCCCAGGGGTGTCCCTCTGCTCAGCTCTCTGTCCCCCTGCTTCCCCCCAGCCCTGGGAGGGGGGCTGGCCCTTTGCTGTGCTCTAACATCCCCCTGCTTGCTCCCCTCTCTGTGTCCCCCCCCCCGTGCTGAGTTCTTAATTGCAATGCTCTGTACTGTGTGAAGCTGTAACTGCTGTGCAATAAATGTCCCTAATAAACATCTCAAACTAACCCCTCCCGAGTTGTTCTGTGCTCAGAGAATGGGGCTCCTGCTGCAGGTGAGGAAGGGGCTGCACAGCAGGGCAGGGGCTGCACAGCTGCTCTGCTGCTGCCAGGGCACACAGCTGGGGCTGGCATCCTGGGCAAGGCAGGGGTGCTGTGCAGAGAGTGCCCTCTGTGCCACCCTGGGACAGGCACTGCCTGGGGGGCTGGACAAGGCAGGGCTGGGTGGTCACACTCAGCCACAGGCACTGGCTCAGTGCCCAGAGCAGGGCAGGGACCTGGGCTGGCACCAGGGACCACTGGGGGCTGAAGGGTGGCACCAGTGACCACTGAGNCCCCAAACCCAAACAAAAAACCACAACCAAACCATCCCAAAATCTGTTTATTCTGCGTAGCATTTTGTAAACAGGACACTGACTGGTGTGCTCTTCTAATTGGAGCTTTTCTCCTGGCTTTCCTCTTTTACCTGCCCGTGTATTTCCCTCTTGGTGCAAGGATTTTATTTTCAGAGGCTTTTATCCTTCCTGGGCTTCAGGCAGGGCTGTTCAGGCTCCTCAGAGGGGGATGCAGCCATGCTCACTGCCCAGGAGTTCACGTTTCCCGTGGCTCCACTCTAAAAACAGCAGCCAGGTGAATAATTCAGCAGCTTTGCTGACTTCCTCCATGACTCAGAGGGTTGGTGTGAGTCTCCTGAGCTTTGGGGTGGTTGTTTTGGGGGGAAGGTGGGTGGGGAAGATGATGTGGCAGCTGGGAGGTCTCTGTCCCTGGCCTTGGGGGAACAGAGGCACTTCAGGGGATGTGGAGCATCCCCAGCTCCTGGAGGGTGAGTGGGCCATGAGGGTTTTATTCTGCAGCTCCTGGTGCTCTTTCAGGTGAGGAATTTGTGGCTTCCTACAGCTCAGGAGCTGAGCAGCTGCACCATCTCAGCTCCTGAGCTCCTCCTGAGCTGTTCAGAGAGTGTAAAGAGACCTGCCAGGTGTAGAAGTGCTGATAAACCCTGGGAAAGAGCCAGGCTGCCCCTGGATCCCTGCAGTGCCCAGGGCTGGCAGCAGCCTGGGACAGGGGGAGGTGTCCCTGCCATGGCAGGGGTGGAAGTGAGTGATCCCTAAGGTCTCTTCCCACCTAAGCCATGCCACGAATTCCTGATTCTCTGTGTCTCTGCTATTCCTGATTCTCTGTGTCTGTAGCTGAGAGGAGGCAGTGTAAGGCAGCAGGGGCACTGGTGCCATGCCCAGCTCCCTCCTGCTCTGCCTCCCAGCACTCTGCAGCTCCCACATGGGCCAGGACTTGCTCCAGGAGCTTTTCTGCTGGGCCCAAGCCCTGAGTGTGCCAGAGCAGCTCGGGCTGTTGTGGAACTGAGCTGCTGCTGCTGCAGCAAGGGCAGCCCCTGTGGAAGTGCTGCAGGGATGCTGCAGGTGCCCAGGGGCAGCAGCAGTGCCCTGCAGCTCCTGCCAGGCTCAGCAGGGCATGCAGCTTGGCCTGGCCAGGCTGCCAGGGGTCACCTGGCCCAGGATGAGCTTGGGCTCCTTCCCAGCCCAAACCAGCCTGGAGTGTGTGCAGGGGCACAGCTCTGGGCTGGGAGGTGGGTGCAGGTTTTTCAGGAAGCCAGCACTGCTGTGCCAGTGTCACCCTGTACCCTGCAGGGTGGACAGGGAGTGCTGGAGCTGCTGCAGCCCTGGGAGCTCCTCTGGGGGCTGCCAGGGAAAGCTGGGACCTTTTTTGTGTACAGAAAAGCTGTTTTCACACTGGCTCTCTCTCAGATGGTGCTTCCCCACCAGCCTTTCTTTTTTTGTTTCAGACTTTGCTTCAGAGGTGGGATGTCCCTGACTTGGCTCATTGAATAGGAAATTAAAAGGATTATAATGAAGTCATACATATGTCGAGAAGTCTATTAAAAGCTTAACAGGGAGGCTTAGTGAGGTTTAAAAACTGGGAATACAAACCCTTTCTGTTTTGCAGCGTGCTCAGGAGTTGTTCTAGCAAGGATCTGACAGCTGGGTGAATTAATGGGGTCCTGCAGGCTTCAATTTCCTGAGCAAGTAGCTGGGACTTCAAATATTCAAGCCGTGAACTTGGGAGCTTGTACCTTGGATTTAACGTGTTATTAGTGCACTTAAACTGCTCTGTCTGGGGAGATGCTGCAGAAGTGGGCAGGCTGGGACCTCCTGGAAAATGTGAGCCCTTTTCTCTGCCCATCCTTTGGGCCTGGCAGCCTTCAGACAAATTGACTTGTCGTTTCTCAGAACCGTGTTTCTGTGCAGCTGCAATGTTTCTGGGCACGTAATGAGGCAGCCTTTTAAAACCCTTGGTGTTTTTTGAGGCAGGTGGAAGAGAGACAGAGACAAGGAGGAGTAGCTGACCCTCACTGCTCCTCATCCAGAGCTCTGCTGTTATCCTGCACTTACAGTGCCCAGTTTGCCTTTAATTTGTCTCTCAGGAATATAACTGCAGCTTAAAAAGATACTTTTTTCCCCTCTCTTCTTCAGTGCTTAAAACAACATCATGTTTATTCCCTTGCTTATTCCAGTAGCTCTCGGGGAGTCTTTGCAGATTAAATGTGGGGAATTTCAATGAGAGCCTTGTCAAAGGAAAATAAACAGCAGCGCTGTAAAAGACACAAAAAATTAAGCTTAGTCTAAACACTTTGTCATCACCTTTTTGCTAGGTGGGGCTCATTGTTTGCCTTCACAATAGGAGTTAATCTCTGCCCTTGGATCCCTTGGGTAAATATTTGCCTTGGAGCTGAGTGGGGTGAGCCCAGGGATGAACTGGGAGAGAGCTTGGTCAGCTCCCACCTGCAGGCTGGGCAGGAGCTGGGGGAGCTGCTGGACCCCAGCCCAGAGGGAACAGGACCTGGGGAAGGTGGGGGAGCAGAGAGGGAGCTGGGGGATCTGCTGGATCCCATCCCATGAGAGCAGGACCTGGGGAAGGTGGGAAAGCAGAGAAGGGAGCTCAGTCAGGCTGGGCAGGAGCTGGGGGAGCTGCTGGACCCCATCCCAGAGGGGGCAGGAGCTCTGGGAGCTGCTGGACCCCATCCCATGGGAGCAGGACCTGGGGAAGGTGGAGGAGCAGTAGGGAGGGAGCTCAGTCAGGCTGGGCAGGAGCTGGGGGAGCTGCTGGACCCCATCCCTTGGGAACAGGACCTGGGGAAGGTGGAGGAGCAGAGAGGGAGCTCTGGGAGCTGCTGGATCCCATCCCATGGGAGCAGGACCTGGGGAAGGTGGGGTTGTGCCTGGAATGCTGCTCCAGGCTGGGCTCCCCTCCCCACCAGGCTCTCCCTTTTCAGCTCTCCTTCCCCACAGCCTATCCCTCCTGTAAACCTGGGGTTCTGCTTGTAAGAAGGGATTTAGTGGGGGTTGATCCTGCTTACAAAACCTTGGGGAAGTCGTGTGCTGGGCTGGAGTGGCTTTGGGAGGTCGTGTGACACAGGCTAAATCCGAACCTGGGATAGGAAACTTCCTAATCCTGCCTCTGCTTGTGGCTCCCTCGGAGGCCTGAGCTCTTTAATCTTCTTCCAGTTCAGTCCCATCACTGCAAATAGGGTAAGGCTGATTATATTGTGCATTTTATCTTTTCTAGCTGCACCCCAGCTGTTGTTCTCGAGCGTTCTCGTTTCGGGGTTGGTTGGCCCCGGGGTAATCTTGGATTAATGGGACCTTTTTTTGGAAAAAGAAAATTTTATAGTTAAGGAACGTATTGGATACTGTGAAGCTGCTCAGGAGCTCTTTGGTGGTTGGGGCTGAGAGCAAATCTACACCTCAGAGCAAGGGCAGCCCTTGAGTGGCTGAGCAGAGGGAAGCTCTGAAATGCTGAGCAAGGCTCTGGTGCCTCCTCCTTCAACCCCTCAGAACTCTCCCTGGAGAGAGGGTTGAACAAATCCAGCTCTCTTAGTCCTGCAGGAGCAAGTCCCTGAAATATAAATTACCTATCTCCTCAGCAGTAGTCTCCCCTCTTTGCTGCTATTTTGGTGCAGTTTCTGCAGCAGGTTTGCAGCTCTGACCCTTGAAGTACCAAGCACACCTCGTGTGGTGTGTCTGAAACACTCTGGCTTTTGGCAAGAGTGGCATAAAACCTTCCTGAATTCCTGCTGAGTAGCAGAACAGGAAAGCTTAGCTGCTTCCTGGAGTTACAAAAGTGAAATAATGTGTGAGAGATGCTCAGGATCCCCATCCCCTGCTGGCCCAGGGAGCCGTGCCTGCTCCCTGAGGAGAGCTCTCCTCTCCCCTGGGATAGCTCAGCAATCCAGGCTCACCCTGCCCTTGGAGAAGGTGGGAAGGGCTGTGTTGGAAGGGTTCTCTAAGGATGTGCTCCTGTTTTCCATTTGCTGGTACCAGCTCACCTGAGAATGGCAGAGCTGCCCCCCCTCACCCGGAGCTGCAGCAGTTGAGGTGGGATTGGGGTTTCTGTGTGCTGCAGGATGAGTTTCCCACAAAGCTGTCCCTTCATTTTGGCAGCAGTGGAAGGCAAAAGCAGCTCCTTGCTGGAGGTGAGCAGGCAGGATCCCTGTTTCTCCTGGCATTAATCAATCCTGCTAAACAGTGCAGGATTAACAGCTCCCTTGGGAACAGTTCTGGAACTGTTTCTGTGGACAGTTGATGCTGGAGGCACCTCTGGAATTAGAAGTGACTTGGCAAGGCACAGAAGTGACAGGAGACTGCAGGACATGAGCAAAGCACAGTTCACCACCCTCCAAAAAAAATATCTGGGAGGGATGTTTGATTTTGTTGTGTCACATCAGTTGGGATGCTGCTTAACCTTCTTCCTGTCAGGGAGGGCACACTGCTGCTGACTGACTCCTGCAGTTGCTGAGGTGGGGAAAGGGCTCCAAAGTCACTGAGTCCCAGCCTGATGCCCAAACTGTCCCCAGCCCAGAGCCCTGAGAGCCTCCTGGAGTTCCAGGGATGGAGCAGGGCTGGGCACTCCAACCCTCCCTGGGCACCCCTGCCAAGGCCTGAGCACCCTGTCCATGGGGAAATTGTGCCCCCTGAGCCTGCCCTGGCATAACTTGAGGCCATTCCCTCCTGTCCCTGTGCCCTGGGAGCAGAGCCTGACCCCCCTCCCTGCCCCTCCTGTCAGGAGCTGTGCAGGTTTGAGCTGGCTCTCCTCAAGGAGAATTTCCTGTGGTTCTCTGGGACAAGTTCCACCTGTGCAGCTTGGCTTCTGGTGACCCTCGAGGGTCCCTTGCAGCTCAGGATGTTTATTCTGTGATTCTGTGGGGTTGTGTTTGCCATGCCCTCAGTTTGGTCTGGCTTCCTGAAAATCCAGACTCTGGCCAAACTTGGTGTCATTCCCTGTTCCTCCTGGGCATTCAGCAGTGACTTGGATCTCAGGGAGTTCCCTCAGAGGTGGCTGAAGGACTGAAAAACAACATTCCATTCTTCTGGAGTCCTTTTTTCACCTGTGCAGATTTAATTTTACCACGTTAGCTGGCTATTCCCCAGCTCCAGGAGGAAAACAGGGACTTGGTGGTGCTCATGGTGAGTTAGTGGGAGCTCAGCTTTCTTGAGCCAAACATTGAAATTGTTGCTTCCCAGCGTGGCACTGGCAGCAGGAGCAGGGCTGAGGCAGTGTTTGCCAGCAGGACACTGGTGGGTCAGGCTGCAGGGGCTCTGGGACATTCCTGTTCATGGGATTTGGCACAGGAGGGGGGCTGGAGGGCTCTGCCTCTTGGTAGGATGCCACCAATTCTGCCTTAATTGGGGCCCAGCTTTTTGTGCTTCCAAATCTCCCATCCCACTGCTGGGCTGGGGAATGGAACCTGCCAAGGGGAGTCATAAAATCAAAATATCCTGGGTTGGAAGGGAAACCCAGGGATCATCAAAGTGCACCTGGTCTGGTCCTCCTGCACACACAGGTGACAGAAATTGGGCTGCTCAGCTCAGTCCTGAGATGGGCAGGCAGAATGTTTTCTCTGAGAAAAGAGATTTTTAACTTCAATTCCTCAGAATTTTTTTGATTTCCAGGATTGCAAATGAACACTTTTGGCAGGGGTTGTTTTGGATCCTCGATCTTCACACTCTTGTAACTGGTTTTGTTCCTCCAGGAAGAGAATTCCCCTTTTGACATTGCCTTGCCACTTGTCACTTAGCCAACTCTTAATTTACCTTTGTGTCATTTCCTTGTGTCTCCACTTTCCCTAACATTTCCCCTGGCTACAGATAAAAATACTCTGCTTTCAGCTTTGTCAAGCCTTCCATGATTTGCCTGCAGTATCTGTGATGTTTCCCACTCTCCTGTTTGCAAACAGCTCCTTCAAAATGTCACTTATGGGCAGTTTTGTAAGATTTTAGGGGCTCTGTGTCTCAATCTTACAACGAAAATTACTGCTTTAAAAAAAAGAAAAAAGAAAAAGAGAAATCTGTGATTTTGTGTGTGTCACTGAAAGTTTCAGGTCGTTTTGTGTAGTTCTGTGTTCTTCCAAAGAGCATCTCAGACTCAGTGGGAATGGGAACCTGATCATCATGGAAAGGTCCAAATGAGAATTGAGGAAGATGAGATTCACCTGGCCAGACTTCCAGCTGAAGCCACCTCAATATATCCATAAATGAGCTGAGGAGTGCTTTCAGCTGGCAGTTGTGTTTCTTGTGGTGATTTCAGAATTGCTGGTCGCAGGGGTCACATCAGAGTTTTACCTTCTGAGCCTTGTGCTGCTTTTCTGTCTTAGGGGTGTCTCCAGTCCTGCTAAAATCAGGAGGTTTCAGCATTAAACTCGTGAAGTGAAGACAGCCAGAGCAAGGGCAGCTTCAGCAGAGCCCAGAGGGGCTCCAGGAGGGCTGGGGATGAGGGATGGAGGGACAGCACACAGGGAATGGCTGCAGAGCAGGATTGGATGGGATCTTGGGATGGAATTCCTGGCTGGCAGGGTGGGCAGGGGCTGGGCTGGAATTCCCAGAGCAGCTCCCCTGGATCCCTGGAGTGTCCCAGGCCAGGCTGGACACTTGGAGCCCCAGGGACAATGGGAGGGGTCCCTGTGCCAGCCCAGTGGCCCTGGGTGATCCTGAAGGTCCCTCCACACCCAAACCATTCAGGGGTTCTGTTCTCAACTCTCCTCTTTTTGCTGCTGAATTCCAGTTTCAAGCCATCCCCCCGAGGGGACCTGGAGGGTGGGAATTGAGGATTTTTGTCCCTTCTGATGAACTTGGGTGGGAATTTTGTCCCTTTTGGTGACCTTTGGAGCCAGAGCCTTTGCACAGCCTCCCTGTGCCGTGCCTGCCCAGGGCTGGCAGGTGACCCTGTGTGTGCTCTGCTGTGCTGTGCTGTCCCCAGGCCCTGGCTGGGCCCTGCAGGCTGAGCAGAGCTGGGAGCAGCTCCCAGGACCCTGCCAGTGTCTGCTGCCATCGCTGTCAAACCACGCTGTCAGCTCCAGCTGGGGCAGCCAGCTCAGAACCAGAATAATCCCCAGCTCCCAGCAATAATCCACAGCTCCTCCCCTCCCATCCCGTGTCTGTGCTCACTGGGTGGGAGCTCCCACGGGATATTCCTGCTTCCAGGTGAGCTGCACCCTCAGGTGCCAGGCTGAGGCTCGGAGGGCTCATCCTCACCTTTCATCTCCTGGATTTTCAGAGGGCAATGAAATTGGCTGGGTTTATTTCAAAACATCAGAAACTCCTTAGTGAGGAATTAAAGAATTCCTAGAAAACTGGCTGCCTCTCTGCAGGGCTGTAAATTAGAATGATTTCCAAAGAGCACAGACAGCATGTCATCTTCCTCATTCTCCAGCAGAAGCTGCCTGAATAAACAGTAATAGAATTGTAGATTCTTCTGGTATTATGTAAATGGCTTCATGCTTTGATGTCCCTCGTGTCATTAGTTTGACACTAGCTGGAATTAATGGCCATAAAACTCTATTACAAACGTGGCAGAGAGATTTCTCCTGACTGCTTCTGATTGCTCCTGTGAGCTCTGCCACAGGATTGGGAAAGCTGAAAGTAGGTCAGGGCGATGTGTGTGAACAGGGGCTGCTGGAATCACAGCCACAAACAAGCAGCACTCTAGTGCTGAAGGGAAGTTTGCTATTTTAAGCCCTTATTTCCATTATCACCATCTCATTCTGCACAACAAGCATGTGGGGGGGAGCGTTGTGGCCGTGCAGTCACAGATGGGATCCGGGAAGGAGGAGGAAAAAATCCACTTGAGTGTATACAGATATATATACTGTGTATTTGTGTGTGTGCTTCTGTGTTTCAAGGGTGACAGTAAACACTGTCACTTGTGAATGGCTCCTCTCCATCTCGTGTGAGGCAGAGTGAAAGTGCCAAATTATGTGGGGCAAAAGAAAAGAAGCATTTTGCATCCAAGCAGCAATCAAATGCTGGAATTCTGGGCTGGAATTGCTGATTCCGTGGGGTGGAAGGTGGGGCAGGATTACAGGGGTGTTTTCCAGAGTTCCCACACTCTTTACATATTTATAATGCACTCCTCATCCTCAGAGGGGCTTCCTCACTGGCAGCTCCTGGGGCCAGGTGCTGACTCCCAACCTGGACCAAAGAGCTGGGGTGTTTTGAACCTGGACAAGGGTTAATCCTGGAGCTGCTGCAGGGATTCCCTTAGGACAGCTGGAGGAGAAAAGGTGGGAAGCCAGGAACAGGATGGAATTGGCTGTTTTTAGACAGTAAAAACACGAGCAGGAGGGAGGGAAGGGCAGTAAATTTAAACTCAACTTGGCAGTCAGGGATGGCAGGAGTTAAACATTCTGGGAAGGTAAAGTGCTAAAAAACTAATGGAGGAGAGTGATTTGTATGGATAGGAAAAGCATTCACAGACCATTTCCAAGGAGGCTGTGTCAAATGCTTTTAAGAGTCTGGAAAAAAAGGAGGAAATTAATAATAATGGAAGCGAGGACTTAGAGCTGGAGAGATTTAAGAACTCCCCAGATTATGGTGCACAGTGATTTACAAGCACTGAAGTGCAGGAGTCCAAAGAAGAGGATTTCCAGTTTGTTAGAGATAAGAGAAGGTTGGAAGGAAACTGTTAAGGGGAGGTGGAGGGGAAAGTGATGCACAAGAGGCTGCAGGGTTCAGCCCTTTGCCTGCTTTAGTTCTGGGTTTTGTCAGTTGATAAGGATTAGAGCACAGGCTCCATCCAGGCCTGGCACCAGCACCAGGGGAGCTCTGGGATGGGGATGGGTGTTCCCAGGTGAGGCAGAGGGCAGGCACCACCCCGGGCTAGGGGTGTGAGGTATCATTAATTTGTAACCTAGTCCATTAAAAGATGCCAGGACAAGTGGTGGCACAGCCAGAGAGAAGCAGCTGGAGTGAGGAAAGTGTCAGGAGGCAGCTGTGGCTACAGCATGGTGCAGTGAGGCAGTTTTCTCCATGTATTTTCTTTGCTGTGAGTTCTGAGAAGAGTCAGAGTTTTGTGCCCTCCTCAGCCAGAGGAATAACTCTTAAAAAGTGCTTTTAGTGGATCAAGTGAGCTGGTGTGAGGACTTTGCTCTTCCTCGTGGTTCTGTAAATACTGACTCTCCAAGGAGCACACTTGGAGCTCGTGATCCCCAGCAGAGACTGGACTGTAAGTGCTGCTTTTACTTATTTTTGGTTTCTTCTCTGGCCCTGCTTGCATTAAAAGCAAACAAGAATTCAGCTCTTGGCTGTTGTCTGGGGGGGTCTGGGCTCAGCCTGGGGAGCTGTGGGCTGGAGTGTGGAGCTGGGCACTGCTCCTGCTCCAGCTGCTCCTGGCTGGGTGGGAAAGGCATGGGTGTGCCTGCCTGACCCTTGGAAGGACAGCTCAGGTGTGGCACTTCCCTTGAAGAGAGCAGAGCTGGGCTGGGGTGACTGGGCACAGCAGGAGGAGTCCTGGGCTGCCCCAGGACCTGCAGGGGAAGGAGTGCTTTGTGTTCAGCTGGAGGGAGAGCTGCAGGGTTACTCTTTATTTGGGTAAATGTGGCTGGGTCTCAGAAGGATAAAGCTTAGGGAAGGTTTGAGGTACTAGATCACCATCAGTGGGAAGTAGGGGATATTTTCTTTTTGGAATTTTGCTGACTTTTATTCCTCAGGTATTTTTTTTAATCCACTCTGTGGCTCTTGGATTTCCTGGGAGCAGGAGGCACTGTGCAAGTCCCAGTCCTGTGTGCAGACTGGCAGCAGATGGTGGTTTGGCTGCTCTCCTGTGTTTGTGGTGTCCTGAACCCTCTGTAGGTGTTGGCATCAGCCCAGGCTGCAGCTCAGGGTTGCCTGAACTGTGTCTGTACCAGCCCAAAAGCTTGGCTGGGCTGGAGGGAATCCCTGCTAAGCCAGAGCAGGATCACAGAATCATGGAATGGTGTGGGTGGGAAGGGACCTGACAGGTCCCTGCCATGACCAGGGACTCTTGTACCATCCCAGAGTGCTCCAAACCCTGTCCTGGGACCCTGCCAGGGATGGCAGTGCCCAGCCTGTCCCTGCCCCCTGTGCCAGTGCTCTCAGCAGCCCTGGGAGGGACCAGAGCAGTTCTGCAGCTCACCTTCCAAATTCCTGCCTCCCTTGGCTGGGGCTGGGGTGTCTCTGGCAGTTTGCTCATCCCTCCAGAGGCTCAGGGGAGATCTGTGTCCCTGTCTGTCACTGTGACTCACAGAGGGAACACAGCACACACACAGCAGGGCTCAGGAGAGAAGAAGAAAAGAACTCTCCAGTTCATTGCTGACCTCGTATCTCTCAGGTTCTGGACAGTGAGCAGAGATGGGACAGAGCAGTTCCCACCTCTCCATCCCCACTGGGCACTTGAGAAGTCCATCAGGTGATTTCTTCTCACCCAGGAATGCAAACATGATCCTGGTTTATCTTACAATCCAGGAGAACTGACTCCATTATAAAACAAATCAGAAGGCTGATTTTCAGGGACAGCACCTCTCCTAGAGACTGTCCCTGTTCTCCTGGGGGCAGGAGCTTGCAGACCTGCCTGCCTCACCAGCCCCTCCAGGGTGGCAGTTCTGGGAAGGTCTGAGCCCCCAGCTGAGCAGGGCCTTTTGCTGATGGAGTGCTGTGCTGCTCCTCCCTGCTGCCCTCCTGCCCTGTCTGCTGTGTCCTGCTCTCCTCCTGCCCTGTCTGCAGTGTCCTGCTCTCCTCCTGCCCTCTCTGCTGTGTCCTGCTCTCCTCCTGCCCTGTCTGGGGTGTCCTGCTCTCCTCCTGCCCTGTCTGCAGTGTCCTGCTCTCCTGCCCCAGCTCAGAAGGGAGCATTGGAACTGAGTCAGGAGCAGGCTGTGTAACTCTGGTAGCAGCCCTTTCAGGGGAAATAGCCTTTCCCTGCTGGGCTGGCAGCACTGCAGCCTGCACTGGCCCAGCTCTGACACTGTCCTGGCTGGGACATGGGAGGGGCTGCAGGACCCCACCACTCCTCAGGGCTCCTCCCAGGCTGCTCTGGAAGTCAGGAGTCTGTGTGGGGCATTACAGCAGCGTGGCTTGGTGGGAGGTTCAGTGGAAGTGCAGGTGATATTTGTCTGGCACCGAGGTGTTGTGCCTCAGGATCTGTCACAGCCCTGTGTGTTCATGGCTGGAGGTCTCTGTGCTCAGGAGCTGTGGCCAGCCTGGGGCAGGGAGCAGGGGGCTCCAGCTGTGCAGCAAAGGGGGCTCAGGGGGCCCTTCTAACCTAACCCTCAGCCCAAAACTCCCTGCCAGCAGGAGAGGGAACAGCCTCAGGCTGGGCCAGGGGGGCTCAGGGGGGACAGCAGCAGGAATTCCTTTATGGAAAGGGTGGAACTTCATTGGCACTGCCCAGGGAGGGTTGGTGTCCCCATCCCTGGGCGTGTCCCAGGAGTTCCTGGAGGTGGCTCTGAGTGCTCTGGGCTGGGGACAGGGTGGGGATCAGGCACAGCTTGGCCTCGATGGCCTTGGACAATTTTGGGATCTGTGGGGCTCTCCCTGTGCCAGCACAGTGGGGTTTGGACAGGCCTCCTGTGCCCTCTCCTCACTGGGATTCTTTTCCCTCAGATCTGATCCTATTTCAGTTCTGTTTCAGGCAGGGCAGGGTGCCCAGAGACCTTGCTGGGGGTTCTCCTCGGGTCTGAGCAGGATGCCAGGGCAGGGAGGGACTCCAGGCTCCTCTGGAATTGCTGCTGCCTTCCCATGGCAGATGTTCCTCCATCAGCTGCACCTCAGGCTGGGCCTGCTGAACGGGTCTGGCTGTGCATTGGAATATTCCCTGCCAAGGATGAGCAGAAGGCTCGTGGCTTTAGGAGGGAGAAGCAGGAGAAGTGTCTGAGTTGTACCACTTGGCTGAGAAAAACCAAAAAAGCCCAAGCAGGGACAGCTCCCACTGTCCAGGTGCTCCACCCTGGCTGAGACACCTCCAGGGATCCAGGGGAGCTGCTCTGGGAATTCCAGCCCATCCCTGCCCACCCTCCCAGCCAGGAATTCCATCCCAAAATCCCATCCAATCCTGTTCTGAAGCCATTCCCTGTGCCCTGTCCCTCCCTTGTCCCAGTCCCTCTGCAGCTCCCAACACCTGGTGTGTTTCCAGTGAGGTGGAAATAAATCTTTTATTTCAAATCAGACCTTCAGGTGCCTTTGTGATGTAAAGCTGAGCATGTCAGGGTGCTTGCAGGTGGAGCAGGAGGGGAGGGAGCCTGCTGCTGCTGGCCCGTGGTCCGGGGTGCTGAGGGATCAATCCGGGCTCCTCCCTGCCCGTGGGAATCCTGCAGGGGCAGCAGAGCCAGCAGGGAGCCCCCCTGTGCTCCCACCCCCCGACTGATGACACAGCAATTGCTGCTGGAAAATTCCCCCTGGGAAGGAGAAGCCAGCAAGGCAAAAAAGCTGCACAAGGAACTGTAGCAACTCCTTTTTTTTTTTTTTTTTTTT
>VXBS01003439.1:80535-188449 GCA_013400255.1 Sitta europaea | reverse complement strand
AGATGTCACCCTCTGCCCAGTGAGAGAAAATACTCTCTGTTTCTTGAGACAAAGATGAGCTAGATGAAGAGAACCCCTGTTTCATACTAGAAAAGGCATCCATAAACGGTACCCCAATAAGCTGATATGGCCCATGAGCGACTGTCGAAGGCTGCCTCACGGGAGGGGTTTCACAATGGCAAGTCTTCCTCCCCCGGGCGGGCCGTTCATGAAGTGTGAGGGCACAAGAGAACTGGTATCTTGTGGAAAACTTCTATGGCATACAGGAGAGACTCCTCTCCCTTGGTGAACTGAGAAATGATTATTCTAGGGGTGGTAAACTGACTGAAAATCCCAGGTTTTGTCTTTTTATATTGTCAGTAGGAATGTGAAGAGTTGTTGGGGGGAGAAGTGTTTTGAAGGTTTCATTCTGACTCTTGTTGTATTTTTTTTTCTTTTAGTGTTAATTAATAAAGTTTTATTACTTTTAAGTTTATGCCTGCTTTGCTCTTGGTTGAGAATTTCTGATTGGTGAACCAAAACCACCATTGACTAGGTCAGATGTGACAGTATAAGGGGCTGTTTTGATACCTTTGGGTCTACAGCTACTGAAAACCAAGTCTTAAACTTTTAAGTTTATAACTTGGCTCTTCAGAATAAACAATCAGTTTGAAGACCATGCAATGCTAAAAGTCAAGCCAACTACAAATCAGTTGTAGCTGTAACTGAGTGATAACAATAGAGGGTGAAAGAAAGATTGCTAGGCACCTCATTTTTACACATGTCAAAATACTCTGAAACATATAATTTTCCTCTGGAAAAGATGTGCTTACTTTTTTCCCCCCTCACCTTCATATTTATCTTTAGGTCAGACTAGAAGTTTAGGATTATTTTGCTAGAGCTATTAATTGACTTCTCCTATACTCACAGAAGTTGTGTATGTTTAGACCTCATCAATAGAAGAGAAGTAGAACAACAATCATAACTCAGAATACTGGAAAAGTCTGAGCAGTATACTGCTCTTTTACTTTATAAAACGTAAATGCACAATAATTTAAAAAAAATAATTTTCATAACCAGCAAAACATTAATATAATTAGCTAATCACTTAAATAAAATTAAAATTTATGAACTCATAACAGTTTTAAATGGCAGCTTTTCCATCTATACCTTAAATGAATCCCTTCTTGAAAACTAAGATTTGGAGTGAGGGAAAATTCAGTGGAAGATGCAGTTTGCAATGTGTAGAGCTGTGGTTTTTTTCTGAGGCTCACAAATACGTAATTTGAGATATATTCATATACAAACCCCCGAGGCAAAGTGAGAACTGAATAGCAGTAACATTTCAGAAAGAAATGATGAAATTATTGTCACTGTGAATGACACTTCCTACTTAGTTTCAGCAGCCTACTTAAAAATTAGAGCTTTTTAATTTTTCAGAACTAATTCCCATACTTCCATTATAAATTTGAAAATGTTTAGATGATTGTTTCTTATGATCTTAATAATTAATGCTCAAATAGATCAGAGTCCTTTTTAATGATTTATGTTCCTTAAATTTTTTTTTCCTTTTCTCCCCACTACCCCCAGGTAGTCCAAAATAGTTGCTATATCTCATCTCATTCTGTTCAAACTCAGACAAAGCTCAGTCTGTGAGGAAGTGATACAGGATTAATGTGTCAGTAATTGTTCATCACCAGCTGACATGAGAAATAGCTGGACTGACAGAGTGCTGGCAGACGAACTTCCAGCTAAAGGAGCTTTCAGCTGAAAAGGATTAAGGCTCAAGTTAAGCCTCTGACAGCCAGCCTGAGAATAAACTAAGGAAATTTACTTTCTTTGTGTAAATTTACATGTAATTTTTTTCAAAAGCAAAATTATTTTGATAACTACAGTCTTCAGTGATATTTTTTGTGAAAATGACTTGACCAATAGAACTTTTCTGTGGTAGAATCTCTGAAGGCAAGAGTTTGGCTGTTTACCTGCCATAATAAAAAGGAATCATTGATCTTCCCCAGCTCACAGCGCCAATTACCTTGTCACACTTTGTTTGTCAGTAACTGGGGTGAAACGGGTAAAAAACCTTTGGTATCTTTTCATGAAAATAACTTATTTTATTGATTTATTTTATTGTATTAGCTTTCGCTACTGTCACTCTACTATATAACTTAAAGGCAAAAGAGCTGTCAGCTTTCTAGTTTTTGTTTGCTACTAAATGTTTTGCCCTGACCAAGAGGACACAAGTGACTAACTGAATGTAATAACTTAACTGCAACAGACACTGATAATCCTTTCCTGTTTACTTTAGTTGAAACACAAAATAGTAAGACAGAAAGAATAAAGTAATCGCAGCACAGGGCAGCAGGGACCTGTACACAAAAACATTGTCAAAGTAAAAAATATGTAGAAACAGGATGTGCATCTCTTATGTCCATTACATTGTAAGAGCTACGTTATCATAGTAAGGAGTCTTCATGTTCAGGACCATTTACAGAAATTAATCTTTGCAACATTTGCATTTTGGGATGAGGTATTTCAAGTAGTCATGAAAGGTGAGTGTGAAAAATTTTATATTTTTAGTAGTGAACCAGGGGTCCAATGCCTTGTGTAATAAGTCAGTAAAAGACAAAATTACTCTGAATCAAAATTCCTCATCTTTAACTTAAATATCATCTACCAGCCTAGTGAGCTACAGTATAGGTTGTATAGGTTGTGTTGGTTTCTATCAGATAAAAATGTCTAGAAATTCTAAAACTGCAACAAAGTAAAGTACTTTTCTCCAGAAAGCAAGAATAACATACGTAGTGAGGGGTACAGGAACAGTGAAAAAATCTGTCAAAGTTTAAGTACACTATAGGTGTGACACTGTGTAACACTTCTTTCAAAAAATGTGTGCAATCATACTGTTTAGATTAAAAGTTGTTAAAATCTTCACTAAAAATTTCTTGGAAGACATAAAATTATTTAAAATCATGCAAACAGCATCATTCAAAATCATTTGATGTTTGATGTATATGTTTGTGACTGACCAAAATATGCCAGTGTGTGTGAGCTTAGGGCCCATATTAACATAGAGAGGAAACCACATTTATTATAGGAGATATAAAGCTTAAATACCAAAGAAGCAATTTTATTCTCAGGGCATCTTCAGATGTGGAGTAATTTTGCTCACAATATACATCCTGTATTTTTCATTACCTTGGAAATGACAGATCTGTTTCTTTGGTGTAAATTTTAACAGTCCACATACATGGCAGATAGTTATAAAGCATCAAAGAGAGTTGGTCTTCCATAAAATTACTGAAAAATTATGTTCCTAAAGAAAGAGGATATTGAGTCCCATACAAATAAGATACAGATATATAATTATTAACTCTGTTTCCAACATTACAATTCCAGTTTAGTATTTGAGTATATCTCACAGTATATCTTCCTTATAGTATCAAAAAANAACTTTGTGAATGAACCAACTTGGGAATGAACATGGGGGACAACAGGGGAACAAACCATTAACATCAAATAACAACAACTGAATTAAACTAAAACAAACATGAGCCGCAACAAAAAACAAATATATTACATGCACAAAAAGAGAACTAGGACATTTCATTACTGTTGATAAAAAGATAAGCCCAGATGAAGAACATTTGGTACACACACAAAAATTCCCCACACTATGAAAATTATTGGAATGGGAGAATGCAGCAACAGTAGTTAAAGATAACTTGGAATAATAAAAGGCAGAAACTATTTCAAGATGAAAAGAAAGTGAGTGGTACTTCAATAGGAAGGATAGATCTTTGAACTTGAGAGTGAACATGACAAAAAAATGAATGGGGGCATTCAGAAACATGAAAAATTCTCACAGACCCAAAGAGAAGAAACAACCTTAAAATAAAATTTTCTCTAGTTTGAGGATATAAGGTATGAAAGAAAAAAAAAAGACAAAATACATTTTAAATTAAATATTTAATTTAATATACACTAAACTGTCTTTGTATTCAGAATCAGAACACATGGTGTAGGTACTGCCAGAGTTTCCAGGACTGTTATTAGCGTATGAAAGTGCAGCAGTAAAGTCCCGCTATGCAATGAAGTATTTGTCAAACTTGTGAGACAGCATCCAAAAAGATGAAAAACAATGGCTGAAAGCCATGTGCAACAAACTAGAGATATGTTCCTACTGCCTTCTACATTGTGCATGAGGCGACCCCAAAATGTGCATGCTTCTAAGTGACAATTTCAAACTGCAGCTGAAATCAAAATAAATACTTTCAAGCCAACAGTTGAAAGTTATATTTAAGAAAAGAAATGGAATGAAAGATTCAAAGAGAAAAAAATATAACTGATCTCACAAACATAAAAAGCAAACTATGAAAGTACACTGGGTAATTTGTTTAATTTATGAATATTTGTCATGACTGAGAGACTGAGCATTTCATAATTCCAAAGAATACAACATTTTTCAAAAGACATCAACCAGCTTAGTTCCAAAATGTGCTTTCCAAGAGCTAAAAGAAAAATACAAACAAAATGCAAGATGTATCATTGTCCATCAGATGCTGTGGTTTATGTTCCACTATCAAGAAGTTAGCTCTGAAGCTTGAGAGACAGACAATGACACTAATTAGTAGAGCTTTTATTTGACAGGGTTTTTTTATCTGATGAATGTAACCTATTCCTTTTCAGGTTTTTAATTTTTCCTGGGTGTTGTTTTGAAAGAAAGCATTTTTAATTTGTACTTTGAGCAGCTTGTTCAAGTATGTTTTAGTGAATGGGTGGAGAATGAACTCTTTCCCATTTGAGATTTTTGCTATTCCTACATAAATAAATGGCCACCTGAGTCCATTTTTTCCTGTCCTCAACAAGGTAGATAAAATGCTCAAACAAGATTACAACATGTTACTGAAGAGCTTTTTCTTTTTTTTTCCCTCTCCATAGTGTTATTTGAGATAAGGAAGATATCATTCCCTCCCTGGAGGAAAGGGGGTAGAGTGAAGTGTAGAGTGTACAAGACAAATGAGAAAATACACGAGATACTTAGCTGGACAGTGGAAAAGGTGTCATTCTATGACTCTGTTATGAGCTGGAAGAATCAATAGCTTGGTATCCATTATCACAAACTAAAGGAAGCTTGAGGAATCTGGAGATGGAGGAGAAAAAAGGATGGGAGATAAATGGAAAGGCGAAAAGGGGAGGTTACAGAGTCAGACAGATAACTACCTTAGGAGGAATAGGAAAACACCAGTAAATCTATAGAAAGACAGCATTAAATAATATTGTAGACAATATTAGAACAAGTAATAAGGCAGTCATAAATGTTGGACTTAAAAGACAAATTTATGGGCAACCAAAATGTAGCAGTCAATATGGCAGATATTAGGAATTAGTACAACAAATAATGAGACAGAAATAAATAAGGAAGAAAAAGCACATAATCTTACAGTTAATAAGGCACTAGGCAAATGAAAGCCACTGAAAATTGTTTAAGTTTAATGGGATTTTGTCACTTATCTCATTTATAATCGGCAAGATCTAATCCTGAATACAGACCTTTTCCTTCATGCTAGCAAGTTCTAAGAGAGAGGCAAAAAGCTAGCCTATGAATTGAAAAGGCAAGAGTTATAACAGAGAAAGAGGTACCTTCAAAGGCTATAGTCTGGCACCTTTTATAATTAACTACAGTGTCATTTAATAAAAGCAATATAAGGAGGAGGTCCTAGGTATAGGATGTGACCAGGTGAAACAAGTGACACATCTAAAGAGAAGTAAAAGACATTAATAAAATAATACCTGGTGCTTAATTTCAAGATTTTCCACACAACTTGGCTTCTCTGATTATCAGGACAGTTTACACTTGGCTCTAAATAAAAGATCTAGCACAAATGTGTAAATTCTCAGTTGTGCTCTTCTGTAGATCACTTCTGCCCCAAGTATGTACATTTAGTTTTTGTTAAAGTCTAGGTCCATAGGCAACTGCTGATACCTGGCAGCAAATTAATTTTCTTAGTCAGAAGTAATTAGTCTAATTCTTATCTGTAATTAAAAATAAAGGATTAACCCATGTATGCAGAGTGTATGTCTGCATTTTCCCTGATATTTATTTCTCACTGAGGATGTCTACCAGGACTTTCACAAGCCCTGCCTCCCAAGGGAAGATTTGCTGTCACAGTCACAAACGTGGGCAGAGGTGGATGGCAGCACATTGTATCCATTTCACAATGCTCTGCTTTTTATCATTCAATCTCAAAATAATGGGCTGAGCTCCCTATAGATACAGCATTAATATCTTCACGCATGTTCTTAATAAAATGTTTCATACCTATATGTATTTGTTCTGGTTTAAGGCAAATTTGGGAAGAAACTTCTGAATGGGTCCTTCTAGAAAGTAAATATAAATGGCCCCTCCCCCAACTGGTTCAGGGAAGATTTCCCTTAGAGGAAAGTGGAAAATGTGTTTATTTAACAGGCAAATCACAACCAATGAATACCAAAGAGCCAAAGCTCCCTTGCTCGGCAGAGATGCCGAACCCAGCCGGTCTGTGCCGCGGGTGCCGCTCGGCTCCCTCAGCCCGGGCCAGGCCCTGGCACTGGGAATGCCGGGCACAGGATGGGCCTGGGGACACAGGGCTGAGCTCCTGGGGCTCTGCTGGGCTTAGTCCAGAGCAGGCTGGAACAGTTCCAAGGAAAAAGGAAAAACCTCACAGTCCGGAGAACTTCTGTGCTTCAGCTAGCCATGAACTAACAGAAAGCCAAGGAGAGCTCTCTGCCCATCCACTGCAGACAGCACTCACTGTGTGACCTCGAGAGCTGAAAACTCTGATCTTGATGTTTTGAAAACAACCACCTCAGACATTCCACTGCTTCTCCTGCACTCTCAGAGCCAGTTTTAAAGGTGCAGAACTTACTTTTGATTTAAACAGATGAGTGGGGATGTAATTCAGTATCAACCCAGGACACTATAGAAACAACTTGAAGAAATTAACATTAATGATTAAATACTGAATTTTAAAAAATCAAAACCTCTGCATTTTCCCATCTGACTGTATATTTTTTATGTGGGTCATATGGCAGAAAGCACAGGGAACAGGAGGGATATGCAAAAGCTGAAAGTTTGAAGAATATTAATGATTGTTTGAGATAAGTCTTGTTAAATCAATTTTTTTGATAATATTTATGTTTATACTTTTTTATAGATTTCTGCATGCTTTTGAGCAAGCAGTCCTGTTTTTGTGTGTAATATGCAGTCAAGAATCTCACAATAAAGTGCAAATACAAAAGCTGAAAATACTAGCTATAGTGATGCTTAAGCTAAACATCCAAGTACTTGATAGGAAAAATAGAGAAAACAGAATTCAAAATACACTGTCATTAAGTTTACTACATATGTTCCTTCACCCTGTCATTCAAGGAACCCTGTTATTCTGTCATTTGAAACATGTATAGACTGGAAAATACAACGAACTTTTAAAAAAAATAGACAGGGAAAAGAGATTAAATCATCTCACGTGTCTTTGACCTCTTCAGTTCTCATGTCTGGTGGCTTGTAGGACTCCTTGACTGCTTGAAAATTCTATTGACTTCACGCATTCCATAGGTCAAAAGCCCAGGAGTACTAAGGTTCCTTATTCTGTACTCTTTCATCTGAATCTTCTATCCAACTGCTCCTGCTGTAACTGTATTAGTGATGAATTTTGCTCAGGTGTCAAACTGCCCCAGGGTTGCTGAAGAAACAGTTTAGATAGTCTGTTATTGGGCATTCTTAAATGATATCTTTGAAGTGTCATTTCCTTCCCACAGTTAGGGCTCCTTGAGAATAATCTTTTTTCTTTTCCTTTAATTTGAGCATATTACAGAAAAACTCCAGTAAAAGCTGTGAAGCTGAATATTTGAATTTACCCATTTTCCAAATTTCATAGCTGTGTTATGAAGAACCCCAAAGTACCGTCTCTAAGATCACTTTTGTTATTGTTAATCTCATTGAACTGCCACACTAAAATGAATTGTAAAAATACATTATTATTTCTGTTAACCCTTTAGTCAATACATGCTTTACCACAGCAAACTATCTGGATAAACAAAATTTATTAACTATTTTCATAGTTCCACCATTCAAGTAGGTTCTATTAATATCTGTAAAAGTGTCTTCATGAATTCTCTATGATTTATTAAAAATAAGTGCAACATGATGGAAAGAAATAGAATAACCATCTGTTTTTCATTTGACTTATTTATGTAAGAACTGCCATTTGCAAAATTTTTGGTAACATCTCCTGCATATTAAGTGCTTTTAGTTAGCTAAATAAATAACCTTTTTTTTTGTTTGTTTTGGTTTGGGTTTTTTTTACTTTTGCTGATATGTTTCTCTTAGGAAGAAGAATTGACAGTGAATATATACTGGTTTGTTGATATCCTGTTCATTACTGAGACTCTGCAAAGTCCTGTTTCACTACATTCAGAAGAAACCATGTATAAAAGAGAGTGTCCTATTTAGAAATAAGAATCTTTCTTGCCTTTGAGAACTCTGCTCAAAGGTTGCTTTGTTTCCTGACTTCACCCCAGGACCACTGCTTGTTTGACTCTCTCCTGTGACTCCTGCTTACACATCCATCTGGCGACCCCCACGTTGACTCTGTTACCAGGGAAACACTTCTCCTCCTATGACTTAGGTACTCATTAGCTGTACCAGGTACTCCATCCCTATGGCAATAGCCCCCACTTTTCACCACACTAAGGCAGATTTAAATATTCCTCCTATTTAACCTGATAGAATGATGCTTACCATGGCTGTCCACTTTAATCATGTGTATGGCAGGCAGCATGTAGTTTCCTAAAAGCTGAACAAAAATACCAGGCCAGTGTATACAGGGAATAAATGCCTCAAAGTGTATTTTGTGTGGGATTTGCTCCAGTAATGAAAGACTCTTTGGTGTGATGAGCTGAAAAAACATCCTGATCCAAAAGAGTTTGTAAATAGCATACAAAAGTAAGACAATGATGACAACCACAGTATTTATGTAGTTTGTAAGGGAAAAAGTCTCAAGTGATTCTATTGGTCACAGCAATTGTGCTTAAATTACTTAAAAGTAAAATTTCAGTCAATTATCCACTAAAGAGATTATATGTCAATATCACAAATCAGTGTTAGATCTTTTTGTCTCTATTGCAGACTAGAAAGTGCTCACATGTTTTCACTTGTTAAGTTTAGCCAATGTCCACATAGGAACTTAACACATAAACTTTCAGTACAGTGATAGAATATGAGTAATTCTTATCTTAGAATACAAATAATGAGAGAAATTAAACTCAGGTTATTTATCTAAATAATTATTGTGGCAACTCTAACTTCTATAAGAGCATTCTTTCTATGTGCATTATTTGTCTCTGTTCAGGAAATGCCTTGGAGTAAGTAATGTATGATGTGCCATTTCCAAATTATTTCTAAGCACATTGAACATATTGTGTCTTACTTTTTTAGAAGTACAGCACTTAATGCACTTAATGAACAGTTCCTGTGGTGGGGTAAATTCATTTTTGCATTAGATTTTTAATAGACATGTTATGTATATTGAGTGATTAATCATAATAAAAATATAAAACTGCAATTCTGCTATTCCTTTCTTTTCTTCTCCAGCATATTCTTCAAAAGACCTGTATTATTTGTTTCCTTTTTTGTATTTAAATGAAGAGATAGGGGAAACCAAGAATTTTGTCATCTGGTATTCTAAAGAGGCTGTTGCTTTTCAGTCCCTTATAATAACAGTCTTTAAAAAACATTCTGCCTTGAGTGGAATACTTATTCCAGAAATTCACTGGACCACTTGTATTCTACAATATTCCTTTCCTAATGGAGCAGTGAGTGGGCTCTAATCATAGATGACCTTGAAACTCTGTTTATTGTACAAAGAAAGCCCTAGTCTACTCGTCTTTCTGAATCTGGGTTTCTTCAACAGACCTCTACCAGAACAACACCTTTGTTGTCAGTTTTCAATATTCAGAGACCATCAGCTTTTTGAATAGTGATGCAGATTTCTATTTCTTTGATATGATATGCACTTTTTAATCTTCTAAAATAGATTATATCCTTCCTTATCAGCACCATAACCACCTGAACAATCACTTGAATTTAGTCTTTTTACACCAATTAATTTGTCATTTTACTCATGAACTTCTGTTTTTTTCTCTCTCTTCCAGGTACTTTTTTCCAGCAATACTTGGACCTTTTGACCAAAGGTATATGAAACAAGTATATGAATAAAAAACATAAGAAACTTTTGTAAACAGTTCATCTTACTTTTTGATTAGATTTCATATTGTTGTTGATTGCCACCTATGGCCATATGCATCTGGTTTGAATCATGGGTAACTTTTGTTTACATTATTTTTTCCATTCAACACATAACCATAATTTCCTATAGGTAATCAGTCAACTTGGACAGTGTTTTTAAATCAGTTGTATAACATAGTAAAATAAATATTAAGATTTCTTTTCCTGTTGTAGTAAAGACTTTTAATATTGAGATTCAGCTATTTGTTTCAGTTTAAGTGTTTAGACTCAGGGTTTCTTGCAGTCTGTTTACCACTTTTTGTCTAAGCTGCACACAGAATCAGAATGACAGTTCAGTGAGATCTTTGAGCCAAAGACTTTAAGTAATTGCTTTGATATTAGTCTTAGTATGTTCTACTTTTATATTTGTATATTTATAATTTTCTAGCCACTAGTAAATTCACAAATATGTTGAAAAGAGAAATGGAACTTGTATTTTATCTGCCAGTTATTTTTGAGCTGGATTAAAGACAACATGCTAGTTTACTATTTTTTTTTCCTCCATATCATAAAATAGCTTCTGTTCTAAGGGATCTGAAAGATAATCTGGTTCCAAACCCCCTGACATGGACACCTTCAAACAGACCACGTTCCTCAGAGCCCCATCCACAGTGGCTTTGAACACTTCTAGGCAAGGGGCATTGTATCAATCTATTTAGACTACTTAAGGTAGATTTGAGGTATTCAGGCTTAAAAAGTGCTTCACAAGAGTTTTTTTTTCTTTGAGCTGTGAGTTAAAGCAATCAGACTAGATCAGGAAACTTGATACATTGCTATTGTATTGAAAACCTTTTATTGTCATCTGTACACAAGAAATCTTTTATTTTAGCTTCTTAATATTGATTTGAAATTTTATATAAACTACTTAACATTTTGAGATATTAAATACTCCAGTTTAACTCTGCAAGTACTTTCTTTAGTTGTTTACTAATGGAATTAAGTCCTGAACTGGAATGGAGTGATCAAGCAATCAGATGCAAGTAGCGTAGTTTCAAAGTTCAGATGCAAATTTGGTTTGGCTTTCAGACAAAACAATTTAGTTTAAATTACTCGTTTCACTTTGGTGTTGTGCAGCTCCGTGTCTGATAGCTTTTCTTCAGAAATAAATTTGTAAGACTTCACCTTGTGGTACACATTTAGGAATCTCTTAACTAGGAGAATACATTACTATAAACTTTTGTTCATTATCTGAAGATGAACAGATGTTTCCAAAAAAAGTCATGATTTGACTGATTTAATATTATGGCAATAAAATAAAGAATTAAATGAAATGCTGCTTTTAATACCTATAGAGCACATTTATTCTGTAAAGTCTGAAGCTCTGAATGTCAATAATAGTTTACAGTAATGCATAACTTCTATAGCACACATTATTATCTTGTTACAGTTTTGAAGTATGTTTTCTTTCAAAAGAAACTGTTTAAAGGTGTTTTCCAGCTTCTAACATTTCCCATTTCAGGTAATGCTTAAAAAATCAGTGAAAAAATTGTGCATTTTCTAGAAAATGCAAAATACTATGTGAATTTTCAGGTGTTTTACAGCTAGCTGCGATGATGTCATGAATACTTTAGACTAGGCTAGAATAGAATACAAAAGGACATTTTAGTTGGAAAGGATCCACAGCATTGATCTATTCTACATGCCCGACACAACACACCAGCAACATCCACCCCCAGCCCCTCTGCTGCCACCCACAACAGGCATGTCTGAGGTGATCCTTCTCCATGAAGCCCTAAGGCTCTTTTGTTGCTCCTTGGACATGGTGAGTGTCAGACAAGAGGGTCTCAGCAGCATCTCTGTGCTGGGGACCCTGCTGGCAACAGCAGAGATGGAACATTGCTGTGGACATGCTTCAGAGCATGTCCTCAGGGGCACTCCCAGGAACTGACATTCCTCAGTCTCTTCCAAAGGCCCCTGTGTCTCCCAACAGCCAAGGTCTCAGGAACTCAGCAGGTAAGCCTGCACTGCCCCAGGAAGTGCCTCTCAAAGAGAGCTTAAGTTCTTGCACTTCAGAGGGGGTGGGGATCAGCCAAGACAGTTTTGGCAGCAGCCCCAGTCCTGGGGACTCTGATGGCACTGGTAGATCAATTCCCACCTAAAAATTCTCCTCACTCTTGCTGCCTGAGGAGCTGCTTTACTCTGAGCAGAGTGTTTCAACACCACCACAAGTGGGGATAAGCTCAATCCTTGTGGTAGTCCCCATCCTTCAGATTTAGAAAGGATTGCACTGAAGTTGAAGCTTCTTCTGATTGTTTGATATGGGTTTATTATTTGTTTTTTGGTGATTTGAAATAACGTTTTCACAGAATAAATTATTATGGAACCCTAAATGTACTTTTTGTAGAAACAAACAAATCAGCCAAGTATTTGACATTTGCAAACATAAAAGTTTCAGTAAAAATGTGTTAATGTGCTAAACCTATTGGAACACTGCAGGAGTATTCAGTAGTATTGATATTCAATTAATTTGTCTTGAAATCAAATAATTAATTCAGAGTGTCTAAAGTTTATTTGCCTGAGGGTCCAGTGAAGGGTATCACATCTCCAAGTAAGATACTGCACAAAGAAAATACCTTATTCTGTGTCCTCTCTCTATTTGGTAGTGTTTAAATGATTTCAACACTTCAGCACAAATAGAAATAAAACTGAAACTCTGAATGTATCTTGACATAGAAATTACAGAAAGTGATTTCTATCATATTTGTGTCACAAAAATTACTAGAAAATTATTTTATAATTTGTTTTTGTCAGGAGATAGATAAGTTTAGTCAATGTAGAAATCAAAACAGAAATTTTGTACTGAATTACCACAGTGCAAAATTAAACATAAGGAGCAGAGGCATGCTTATGAAACTCCATAAGCATGGCTATTGTTGGGCCAG
Source organism: Sitta europaea (assembly GCA_013400255.1). Taxonomy (NCBI): domain Eukaryota; kingdom Metazoa; phylum Chordata; class Aves; order Passeriformes; family Sittidae; genus Sitta; species Sitta europaea. Next base: position 175,261 of record VXBS01003439.1, on the reverse strand, counting down.
CATTGACTTTAAACAGCACAGTCACTCCACACTTTCCTTTAGAGCTCCTCTCTCTGCAGCAAGTTTGGAAGAGAGCATCCATACAGTGTTGGTATCTGCTGGGATACAGGGGTGAAGAAAGGGGAAAAAAAGGCCAGGCAATTGGGTATACCTGCATCCAGAACCGGTGAAAATATTAATGTTAGCAGATTATGGCCTTGGTGGTGGAGGTCGTGAGGGTTTCATCATTTATCTTCAGTTATAGCTGCTCTTGTAATTAGGTTTCAGTTTGAAATAGTGATATTTCACTCCCTGCAGTTTTAAATGGGAAAGCAATTGTGTAGTTAAGGAAAAATTACTGTCACAGCTTTTCTCAGACTTCAGACACAGTAGATTACTTGAGAAAGAAAAACACATGTAACCAATTGCCTTTAGAAGTACATATGAAGCCTACTTACGGAGTGGACTTAAGACCGCAAAGAAAGAATTAAAAAATTATCTAATTCTCTGTTAAATCTTTGAAATGCAGAACTGGGACCATATTTTAAAATAGAACAAAGATGGAGGCCTGCAGAGAATTTTTCAAAAGTTTAAATAAGATTCAGACAACAGAATCTGGTGCTGCTGAAATACCAATTAAGTAATAATACAAATCATTAAGCATTACAATTACTTAAAAAAGCTGACTTTATCTGCATATTCTTTTAAAATCACTAAAAATGAGTAATGTGAGCATGGACTGCTCCCTTTACAAAGAGTTCAATTGTATTATTTTCCATCCTGAAGATCCATTTCTCTATTCTTGATGAAGATGTGCTTTTGTCAGCTATTTTATTGCTTTAGGTGTTATTTTAATATACTGAACAGGTAGGATAGTGGCTTAGAGTGACTTCTTCGGTACCCAGAATCAAAAAGAATTTTTACATGGAAGTCAATGAGTCAATTCATTTTTGTATTTCAGATGGTGCCAAGATAATCATGTTTTCCTTCAAAAGAGGCTTCTCATTCTGGGAATTTGAGAGAGATCTTTTAATAACTTGTGGCTTAGTGCATCTAGACAGTCCCAGAACTGGAAGGAAGACTAAGAGCTCTGAATCTTGTATAGCAGTAACTTGATGTCATGGCCTTTACTCATGGGAGTAGCTCTCCTGAGTGCAGTAGGACAGTGTCTTGTACACAACTGCATGTCACGGAGACGGCCAAAGTTTTGCTGGAATGGAAAACCTGGCCAGGTCCCCACATTACATGGATGTATTGTACAAGAATATAACATTTTTAGAGCTCATGGAGTGAAGGGGGAAATTTTACATCAGAGTACTTCAGCCACCTCAGAGCTAGCTTTATCTCTACACAGATAGCTCTCTATGATGCTTCACTCTTCAGTGTAAACGGTAACATGGTGAAGCTGTCACCTCTCTACTACTTTTAGCATAGCTCAGAAAAGCTTAAATGGGCAGCTGCCATGCTACATATATCTGTCTACCAAGAAAAAACTTAGGGCACAGAAGCATGGAAAGCACTTAATTTCCCTTTCTCCTTTTCCCTTTCTCTTAATACACAGACTTTACATCTGCTCCAAAACATGCATGACTGCTGTACAGATATACTGTATAATAGCAATAATCTACTTTCTCAGGGGAATGTCCAGTATTTCATATCACTCTGTAATCAGTAGTAAAAAATATTATGAAAGCAACTTTTGTTCCACTAGCTTTTTTCTCTACTTATATCCATCTCCTTTGTTTCCTTGTGAATTCTAACACAAATCATGTTTTACAAACAAAGTTTAAGCTTTGCACACAAAACAGTATAGAATTCTGAACTAGCATATTTTTTTTATATAAGATATTTTCTCTCATCATCTATAGAAAAAGAAACAAAAATTAGAAAGTACAAGAGAACTGAAAGCTGTCTCTAAGAAGCATAAGGTAATATTGGTTGTTTAAAGCTTAGTCAATATCTCTTTCCAGGTAATATATTAAAGACATAACAGAAGTACTCCTTTACTTTTTTTGCTGTAGTAGTAAACAATAGGCATATTTTAAGTTATTATTACTTCTTGTACTGAATTTCCATAAAGGAACTCCCATCTGCTGCTAGTTGTAATACAAAAGTGGACACCAAGGGTGTCAGTTTCCTGAGAAAACCAAGATGATTCAAAAGTATTTTCTTGTTCATTCTCCAAAAACTTCTAATCATAGGTGAGTTTAAACCAAGCTGAGAAAAAGAAGATGGCAAGTTCTTGTAAATTTAATGAAATAGTGAAGAAAAAGTGTTTAGAAACTGGATTTTTGCTTTTGGGCCATAAGAGACTATGTCATATTTTGTGATCAGAGAAGGCTCAGTAAGTGCAATAGCCTATTCAGGTAACTGTGTATGTACATAGGCACACATGTGTTTATGCAAAATATATACTGATAAACCCTAGGTAGTGTCTACCTGTCTCACTAAACTCAACTAAAAAGAGTTGTGGAATGGAAAGAACATGTCAATACCAACAGAAATTTCTATATTCAAAGATGAAATACTTTCATTAGCAGATATGGTGCTTCTGCACTGTCTGTACTGCACAAGTTTTTTCTAGGGAAAAGAAAATCATCCTAGGATTAAAGAACAAGTATAAATTGTGGCACAAGGAATCATGTCATTCTTCAAGTTACACTTGGGTGCTAGACACCAGTTCTGAATCCACCTCACATGATTTCAGCTTTGTACACTCTAAAAAGACATAGATTTTTTCATATTGCTACAAGTACAACCTGGCAAATGCTTCAGAAGAAAATATGCAGTTCTGCATGCTTTGTGAGGATGAAAGTTACACACTTTGGCAGAAGCAGAAATATAACATCACTCATCATACCAGTGGCTTTCTTTTGCCCTAGTTTTAAAATGAATTCTTTAATATGTTACAAGATCTACCTTGAATGTAAAGGGTAAATAACTTTTTTCTAGTAAAGTAAACATATAAATAAAATGTTGCATCATCAATTACTGGTTGATGCTTAAAAGCTCTGTTAGGCATGGAAAGATCTTTAATGTTTTCATTATCCCTTGATGGCTAAATTCTGTGCCATGAACTAAAGTAGCCACAATATTTAAAATGCTAGTCAAATACTGATGAGGAATGACTGAGTTATCATAAAATAAAGAACAAAAAACAACAACAAAAAAAAAGATTCCACATATTCTCTGTTTGGCACAATGGGAATTGACAGGTAGAAACTGTCAGTTTAAAAAAAAATCTGTACATGAGGACCTGGGAACCAAATGAGCAAGCAAATCTCCCTCACTGTGTTGAGAGGTATTGATAAGCTGTGTATCCCTTCTTTTAATTTCCTTCTCTGTTCTCATTCCTTTACTAAACCCTCTCTTTCTGTCTTTTCTGTTTATTTTTTCATTGTATTTATTCATGCTGTGCCATTTCAGAAATGTCAGATTTAGACCTTGCTACAGGTGTCCTTGACTGCAGTTCTGTCGCTGGAGAGGATGGCAATCTTCAGCTGTATTCTCAGAGTATTGCTTATAGGCTGTGACATTATGCTGAATGCTAAATTGGTAAAGGTAGGCGTGTGTCTGAATGAAGAAGTCTGTTTAAAATAACTGAAAATGATAAAAAGACAAAAATGAACATTTGTGCATAGATCGTTTTGCATAAGCAGTTACCTACTTCTATGATTATCAGATGATATTGTTATTATTTGGTCCAGAGTAAAACACAATAGGTCAGCCTCCAAACACAAAGGCTGAGTAGAGACGAAAATAGGAAAGTCCAAGTGCTCTTGTGACTTTGATGTGAGGATTGACAGGCTGCATCAAGCTCCGAGGGACCCATCAACAGACTTTCAATGGTGAGAATTAATATCACACACAAAGAAATTGAAAATTTTCCTGCTGTCATTGAAGAGGGTAATTACCTGCTAAAAACCAACAGACTAAATGTTTTGTCATTCTGTGGAAAACCATCTTGTTATGGAAAAGAACAGAAAATACCTCTTTTATGGTATTTTGCTATAACAGATGCATTACCAAACCCTCTCACTATGCTGAATTACAGAGTAACTTTGCAGGTGAAACTGTGATTTCCTTAACAAAGGAGAGAAGGATATTTAACACCAAACTTGCTTTTAGTGTACTTTTATATGTGTTTCTCTGGTGTGTCTATTTTCTGACATCATGATGTAAGTCAAATTACTTGAAAGATTTGGGGGTTTCTTACTTCATTATACTTTTGTAATCAATATATCAAATATCTTTTTTTTAAAAAAAGAGTTCCTTAAATTTCTAAAAAATCCCTGATTTTAACTCTGAGTTTCTCTCTTTTTGTCATATCCTTCCTTCACAGTAGAAAAATGGTGTGAATAAAATAATAACACAATAAAAAAAAAATAAAACTTTCATGTGGTTTTAATGTTTTCCTTGCAGAAGAGAGGAACAGGATCAAAGTACTAAAACTAACGTACTTAATTTATAGACTTATTTTTATAATTTTTTTTTTTAAGTAAGAAATTATTAACTATCTTTAGAAAAAGTTGCTATATGATAGGAGTGGAACAAAATCAAAGAGAGGCATATATAATTTCCACAACAAAATAACAGTACCAAGCACACCATCAGTATTGAACTGAGAATAGTTTATTTGTTTGTTGTTTTTTTCCAATAGATGTACAAAAGACATTTCTACAGAAAGGTTTTGCACAAGGACCTGAAATGAGACCCAAACAACTCATACACTACTGTTTACGGGGGTTTTTTTTGGGTTTTTTTAAGGTCCTGTCTAGATTTAATGGATTTTTGCATAAAACATATTTTTGAGGGCATTTTTCTCTTTAAACTTTTTAAAACCTTTCACTAGATAAAGGTTTTTTCCTTGATTAGGCCAAATTCAATTTTGGCACAAATTTGATATAATAAACACATTTATAGCTGGTTGTCTTTCTGGGAGAAAGGCATTAAAAATTACTTATATGTAAAGGTCTCTCCTTTTTGGATCTTTGGATTCAGGTAAATGTTAATTCAGAACTGATCCCTTTCTAGTGTTGCTAATGAACTATGTGGCAAAATACTTTGCTTGTTCTATGAGTATCAAGCACGAATCTGAATTTTCAAAGATAACATTAACAGAGCAGTTACTGTTTTCAGTGAAAAGCAATCTAGTGAAGAGACATCTTTCTCTATAGCTTGTGTTTATTTATGTTAGTAAGTAGATTCAGATACCTGTATATGCTCTACTGATATTCTTTTCCCACGTGAAACAAAAGTATGACAAATCACAGCATTGCTACTGTTTGTCTACACCTACATAGAAATTCCTTTGCTTTTTTAGAATTAAAATATTACATTACAGTCTGCAGCAGAAAACTGTGCTGCTTGTTAGAACTTATTTTTCTTACTGAAGCTTTCCTTTTACTTTCTGCTTTTCCTTTCACAATGTCAGAAAAAAAACCCAAGAAAGTATCTTTACTTATGAAAAAGGAAAGATAAAGGAAAATAATATTAAAAATTTTCACTTTATTTATTTATCAGGATAACCTGAAGTGTTGCTCAGACAAACAAAGTAATAAACTTCACTAAGACTGGCAAGATTCCTCCATAACTTAAGATACACAAGAAAAAAAAACGAGAATGTTTGCTTTATTCTGTGTCTCTCGAAGCAAATGGTGAGGGTCAGTTGACTGTTCAGTCAAGTTAATGCTGTTTTATTTGTACTAAGACCAAAAGAACTGCAAACCACAAGAACAGAAAAAGGGTAAAGATTCCTGTTGATTACAACAAAATAAATCAAAATTAATGTTTGGATCTGTAAATTTAAAATGGACATTTCACCTAAAAGAACATTAACCAGATTGTGCCAGTTGAAATGAGAAAATAATTTTTTTCAAAAAAAAAAAAACAAAAAAACAAACCAGTTCAATTTGGACCATACTGGACACAAAAAAGTTTTATATGATATGGAAGTGTCTTATTGTTATAAAGGCCCTGAAAGCATACTGAAGACAGGTTTAATGAGAAAGAGATGTGAGAGTGGAAATGCTGTTTCTGGCAGGGGAACAGTGTGGGGGCAAGTCAGGAAATGGCTCTGTGAGAGGACAACACAAAGGAAACAAAGGAGGGCAAGCAGAGGTGACTTTTAAAATTTTTTCCCATTGGTTTCCCTGGGAGAAGCATCTGGACCAAGGTCCCCCACAGAACTCTGGTTTTGTTGGGTGATGGTGGGTTTCTGTGCTTGCAACTGCAGACCAAGCAGAGTGTGTAGCATCCTACTGCTCTAGGGCAGTGGCTGGATAGCAGGGGGGGGTGAGGTATGTGAAATAACATGCAGATGGTCAAGAAATTTGGTTATCAAATCCCTCTGCTTGCCCAGAAAAAATGTTCCTGCTTTGTGTAGTGAATCTCCAGTGCCTTTGCTACTCCTCAGGGTGCAAAGACATGCTCCTCCTCTGCTCCTGACAGTCCACCTGGCTTGGTTTTCTTATGGAAAATTGCCTTGTTGATCACACTTCTGTTTTTATTAATTACATGTTTTACCTCACTGACAGTGTAGAATAAACATGATTTATACCACAGCATTGCAATAGCATGTGCTATGCTTTTGTGAAATAGCACACAAATATGAACGAACTGAAATGTACTATATATTGACAATTGAGGTAGATTAGCCAAAATTAATGAATGCTTCTTTTTATATTGTGAACCATCTCGTCTTCTGGAGCCAACAACCCTGAGATCTATCAGCAGTGGTCTGTATACACAATGCCGTTAGTGCCTGCACACATTGTTTCTCCAGTGCTGTCCAGGGTTGTTATGGGCTGTGGCATCTCCTGGCATTTCTAGAGAGCACAGAGCACCACCACTTCCTCAGTTCCTGGGGTAAAACTAGGAGATAACATATGTGAACAACATGGAGCATTGTTTTCAAAGTGAAGCAAGACGGGAGGTGGTAGAAATAGTTGGAAAAATTGGGCTGCAATATTATACAGAAGGGCTACTGTGGAGAAAAGTAATTCAACAGAAGAAGAAAGAAAGATTTATGAGCACAGTGAGGGTGGTGGGGGACAAGGAAGAAATCTATTGCTAGCTGTTGGATTCCCACATTTCTTTTTCTGCGTTTTCTAACTTTTTCTAACTCTTGTCTAAGCTGACTACCAAGAACCGAAATAATAAGGTTACTTTTTTCACTGTGGTCCCAACTGAGATGCTTCTATATATTTTTATTTACCATAGTTATCTGGTAAATAAAAAAAAATGCATCTGCAATCTTCACACTGTAATTAATCTGTCAGTAGATCAGTTCTCAGCATGAATACTCCTGCACAGCCAAACCACTGTCAAAAGGAAATAATCACTCAAGGGATAGATTTTAGTTTCTTTTTCTTTTTTCTTTTTTTTTTTTTAATATAATTGTAAAAAATCTCCAACCTATAAGGAGAGAAAAAATAGATAAAAGTATGAAAAATACTTTCATGTGATTATTTTAATTACAGTGGTGTAATGAAACACCATTATGAGAATGACTTTAAAAGGGGTCCAGTGTTGTGAAAATGAGTTTATATAAATATGGGAATTTGGTCTATATATTTTGTTTGGATTCCTGGGAATTAACTTGTCATGTTCATCTGAAAATATTCTATATCACCTAATAATAAATCTCCATGACTCTAAGTATTGTCTGATTTCCTGGCTGCTATGCAAAAGGTGACAACTCTTTCAGTTATTTCATACAGTGATAATTTAAGAGAAAGAGAAAAAGGATAGTTTCCATCCTGAAAACTTACTTTGTTCCTGTGTTCTCAAATACACCTTCAAAACAAACCATTTTTAATTTTCACAAGCCTCTTGTTATTAATTAAAGACTGATTCTTCAAACATGCAAGCATAAAACTGTTAATTGTGTCAGCATGAATATTTCTTGTTGAAGGAAAGAGCTGAGAGACTAAGTGAAAATGAATGAAAAAAGAAGGAAAATCCAGAGGGCATTTTACGGGAATTTAAAAGGTTTCGGGGATACTTATGTGCAAACGAAGGTATTTAATTGTAAGGTGTCCTCAGTGATAAATGGTAACCAAAACATGTTTGAATAAATTCCCCATTATAAAATAAGAACTTATGTCATGGCTTTGATTTTTCCATCGATCCTTGAGAAAAAGTGAATCTCTCTTAAAAAATTATATCACCAGAGCCTTGCAGGGTCTTTTGCTCTGCTAATGAATTGAGTAACTGAGAAAACAGCACCTCTGCAATTAAAGAAATGCAAGAGCATAGACACCTGGTAAAACAGAGAACAAAGAGGCAATGTTTTTAAATTATTAGTCCTAAAGGATCTATTTCCTAAGTCCTGCAAAGAAGCTATCATCACTGTTAAGAATTATATATAAATAATATCGCTTGTTTTCTTAGTAGATGTGTTTGAAGCAAGCATTTAAAGAACACGTATGTTCTCCTTTGGTTCTGAAAACACCCAAGACAATTAATCAGTCCTAGCTCAAAACTACCCACGGCAAACCTTGCCAGAAAGCAAGATACCAAAAGGCACCACAAGCTATGATGTGCTAGTAAATGTTGCCAGCGTCTTGCCCCTGCACAAAGGCAGGAACTTTGTCAGCTGATGATACCCACTTTGTTCTGCTGAGGGTGTGTTTGGAACTCTGATGGCCTCTGGGTACAATCCTCTCACAAGCTGTCCAAGAGCAAGTCCTTGTTACTCCTATGCCAAGCAGGCCAACCCCGAAATGCAGGATTTGTCTGTGGCCAAGAAGCCACACTTGACATTTCTAGTTCCAACATCACCAGGCAGTGTGTTGAAAGCTAGTTACATTACAGTGAACAAACTCTTTGTATCATTGTCCAAGTCCTTTCAAATTTTGTGAATTTTCAATGACGCAACTCACTCATGTGGCAAATAGTAGTCATTCTAGATCAGAGGACATTTCTCTAGAAATCTTATTGTCTTAGAGACTAAATGGAAATGTGAAATAAGCTTCAGTCAATATTCCATTGCTCAAAAAGAGGTTTGGATGACTGTTTTTCTATCTGTTGTGGTGTTGGGAGATGAGAAACTTTGTGCTGTGAATACTGTCTGTTTATTCATTAACACGTTGCCTAATTAATGTTCATAGAAAAATAAATAATTTGAAAGAAATCATTTTTGTGGTAGAGATTAGGTGCAAATGAAGGTGTTTCTAAAAATTAAAATAAAAAGTTTATTTGATTCAGTACTAAATCCTGAAGTTATGTAGGTGGAGTAGATGTTGATGCCTCGAAGTAATATTTACCAATTATTTGCCCCACTGTAAATTTTTTGCCTACCTCAGCAGGTAAAATGCTAGTGATATTAAACTGTAAGTCTACAGGAATAGTTTATAAAACTCCTTGTATAACTGCAGCAGGCTTATTCCAAGAATACATATTGCAGATAATCTTTAAATTTGCTGAAAGTGCTTGCTATGGAATATAATAAAAATCAGTTGTAGAAAAGGAAATCAACTGCAGCATTACATAAAAATGCTTTTGCTTTGGAAAGCCAAGATTTTATTGTCTTGCTGTAGGCAAGGTATAATGTTAGCAATGGTAAATTCTATGTCACAGTGAGTTATACTGTTCTGCTTAAATAGATCCAAATAATGATGTCTCTGACTAGGTGATATTAGTTAAAGTAAATAAAAAAACTCTTTAAGAAAAGGTTTGAATACACCATGTAAAATTAATATTAAATTTCCTGTTGTCTACCTCATTACCTTGTTAGATGACTTGTATTAAAAGCAGTGAAGCAAAGAATCAGTACATGTACAGCCTCAAGCTTGCAGACCAAAGCTTGAAAGTCTCTTTGCAGAACACATGGAGTCAAAACCAAAAGTCTAAAGAAGAAACGATTACAGTATTTTAAACAGAGAATTCTCCATTAGCAATGATTTAAAAAAAAAAATATTCCATAAAATACTTTAATTTAGACACAGATTCAGAAGAGGGGCTAAAATCTTCTAAGAAACTGGGCTTGGCTTTCAGTGTCAGTTGTAAACTGGCATATGATTTTAGGCTCTTTCTCTCATATTAAAGTGGAAAACAGTTTCTGAGTAGAGGGGAATGATCACCACTCCTGACGTGTTGGTTATGATTTCCAAGTGCAGACCAGGAGGCTGATATCTCCTCTTCATTGCAAGGACATTCTTCTGATCCATCTTCAGTCTCAGTGAGTTAATACTGCCTTTCTTTTTCAATTCCTCTCTACCCGATCTAACTACAGATTTCTGTAACCTGAGAACTTGGTGTAAGAGAAGAGATTATGCACAAGTTTCACAACTTTCAAAATGTAAACAAAGGACAAAAAATAGAGACAAGCAAAGGAAGAAAAAGTGAAGACAAGAAGATGAAAAAGAATTAAATTCATCAAAACATCACATTGAATAGTTGAAGGATTCAAAGCAAGATCAGATTTTCAGTGTACCCTGTGACCTGTGTTCAGTTTTGCATATATATGCACAAAAAGACAAGGAGTAAAATAAGACCATATTTATAAACAGGTATATTTTCATGTGAGAGACAAATCATGTATAATGAGCTCCTTCAGAGGATTTGTAGGTGTCATTGGTTATTTTTAGCAGGGTTGGTATGATTTGATAACTGGAACTACTAAGTGGTAGCCCATAGTGGCCCTTCTGATCACTTTCAATCTATCAGCTAATGTATTTATGCACTTCTGTAAAAACTGGAACTCCACTATGTACATATCAATAGAGCATAAGAGCTCAGAAGATCCTGTTAATTAACTAAATATGCACATCATTTTCATAAAGTATATTTGGTAACTGTTGTAAGAAAATACCCTGTGACCATAATTATCCAGCAGAAATAAGCAACCTCTCCCTATGTCTTCTTTACTACCTTCAGAAATAAGGAAAACATGAAACTTGTTTCTTTAAGTTCACAACAAACTTTTTAGCTGTTTCAGTTTTTTTCTCTCCAGTAAGAAAGAATCATACTTGTACTTTTTGGTTTTGCAGATTAGATAACATCTGTTTTCTTCTAAAATTTTCATTTAAGAAAGCCTGGGCATAATTTAGGGGTTTTCTTTGAATAGTGAAGTAATTCCATCCATCTCCCAAACTGTAATATCAAAACAATTATATTTTAACTTTTCAAGACACCGGCCAACAAAATTCCCTCCATTTTGGAAAATGAGAGACTATGAATACATGTGAAATAGTGCCTTCAAAATCAAATGTATTAGGGGGCTAGGTGCTGTTCCCAGGGTGTTGATTTGCAAGAGTCTGGAGATTTTAACATAAGTGGATGCAGAAATTATGCATCCTGTGTGACTGTGCCTTATACCTTTCTTTGTCATAGCAATATAATTTTCAGAGGGACTGAAATAAGGAGAACAGTTCAATTAAAGCAAATCAAAAAATCCACTGCATTCTTGGATTATCTTCTCCCGATCCACACACAAATGGTTGTGCTGACAAGCATGTGGAGTTGTTGCATAGGAATAGTTCTAGGAGTTCCAGGAAGCATTAAAAAAGCTTCCCCACTGAAGCCAGCATCTCGTGATGCATTTACTTCCTCTGTTCTACAAGCCCTTTTTTCCCAATTACCCCATTAATTCTAATGAGCCTTCTCAGCAAGACCATGAGTTCCCAAATCTGGGTTTGAAATATATTCTCAGTTAAAGACTACATGTTCCACCAATACAATCTGTAATAAGAGGAGTGGTCAAAATACTTTTCCTTATTTTTTTTTTTCGTAAACTAAATAACACTGTATACCAGTAATCATTTGTCTTTGTTCAGGTATAGTCACATACAGCTTCCATGTCTCTGTGAACAGCAGTTTATACATTCACAGGTTTATGTGGACATAGAGTATAAATATAAACATGCATCTTTATTTAAGGATAACGTACAAACAAGAATATCTCTTGTGATAACAAACAGTCTTGCACCTTAATAACTATGGCTTTCAGGGATAACTTGAAATAGCAGATCCTTGAAGTATCATAATAAAGTCATAATTTCTAGTCTGTTGCATTTACAGTCCAGGAAGTATGTATGTTATGTATGTATACTCAACATACATAATTTCTGTATAAATTATGTGATATGTGTATCTGCTGCACTGCAGAAATGGCAAAGGCCCAGGTTACTGATTCTTTGCTTCACTGCTTTAATACAAGTCATCTAACAAGGTAATGAGGTAGACAGCAGGAAATTTAATATTAATTTACATGGTGTATTCAAACCTTTTTCTTATAAGCGCTTTTTTGATTTACTTTAACTAATATCACCTAGTCAGAGATATCATTATTTGGATCTTATTGGTATTTGAAAGATCATTTTTGTGGTAGAGATTAGGTGCAAATGAAGGTGTTTCTAAAAATTAAAATAAAAAGTTTATTTGATTCAGTACTAAATCCTATTGTCCAGGGCCCTGCAGGATGCACTGCACCAGACACCAGACCCCAGCCCTGGAATGAGAAAACTGAGGACACACCCCCAAAAAAGACTGCTTAACAAGATGACTTTCTGAATTTGCCATCTCTTCAGAACAATAGGAGGATCCATTGTTTAATATTATTCATTTTCTCAGGTTTGCGAATACTTTGTTTGTTAAAAAAACAGGGGTTTTTTTCCACTTTTTTTGAAGGAGATCGATGTCTTCCAAACCAATTTGCTTTATTGAGAAGATCACTTCAAAAGTTTCCTCCCAAATTTGCCCTAAACCAGGATAGACACTAAGCAAGTTTACAGCTGTTACAAAGCTGGAAGAGCTGTTGACACCTCAGAGGTAGAGAGGCACTGCAAAGAGACATCAACAAATTAGAAGGCTGGGCAGTCACCAACCATCTGAAATTCAACAAGGTTCACCAGATTCTGCACCTGGGGTGGGGTAACCATGGATCTAGGGACAGACCGGGGAATAAGAGGTCAGGGCGCAGTGCCATGGCTCGGGCGCTGGTGTTCCTGGTGGATGGCAAGCTGTCCGTGTGCCAGCAGTGCCCTGCCAGCCAGCAGGGCCCCGTGTCCGGCGCCATCAGGCCCAGCAGCCCAGCCGGGCAAGGGGGGGGATTGGCCCGCCCTGCCCTGAGNCCGCGAGGGTGGGGAAGGGCCCTGGGGGGAAGGCGTGTGAGGAGCGGCTGAGGGCACTTGGTCTGCTCAGCCTGGAGAGGAGGAGACTGAGGGGAGAGCTCACTGCAGCTGCAGCTTCTGGCGAGGGGAAGAGGAGGGGCAGGCACTGAGCTCTGCTCTGGGGGACAGCGACTGGGCATGAGGCAGTGGGCTGGAACTGTGACAGGGCAGGTTTAGGTTGGATATAAGGATAAGGTTTTTCACACAGACAGTGGTTGGTTCACTGGAACAGAGTGGTGGTCACAGCGCCAGCCTGACAGAGTTCAGAGAGCATTTGGACACTGCTCTTGGGCACACGATGTGGCTCGTGGAGCGGCCTGTGCAGGGCCAGAAGTTGGACGCTATGATCCTTGTGAGTTCCTTTCAACTCAGCATATTCTGTGATTCTGTGAAAATTAATTTTGTAATAATTGATATGACAGAAAATACAATGCAGTTATATTTTCTCAGGGCTTTCCTAACAACAAGTTCAGTCTGAAGTGTGTCCAGACCTGGTTCTTCCTGGTTTAGTGATGAAACCATAGCATCTGAAATAAAGTCAAAAGAGAAAGATCATATTTAGCCATTGTCTTGTAGATTGCACTGATGACTTCTATTTCTCTAAATATATAAAAAACCTGTATCTTTAATGTTTCTTACAAAAATAAAACGTTAAATTTAGCATTTAATCTTCCCTTTGCATCAGTTTCTGGAAGTAAAAATCAAAATCAAGAGAAAGAATGTGTAAGATAAATAGGGGTAGATTTGGAAAATGGAAAGGCAGAGGTATTCATTTTGGGGAAGGGAGAAAGGTGCTTGCTCCATCTGTGTAACACTATAACGAAGGAAATAAAGTGCAATAACAAGTCTGAAAGTGTGATGGTCCTTGTTAGGGACTCAACAGATCCAAGATAATCCATGGCTCAATAACAATGTAGAAAAAGATATTTAAATGTATTATTTTTATTTCCTGGATCATCTATATGGGGTTCGTGCTTTTGCGAAAACTAGGAAATCTGTGAACTAGATAGATGATTTGTACATTAGCTTTTTGCCTTTACCTTGTTAATACAAATCAGTAACGCTTCTAATTTTAATATATATGGCAACCCACAATTCATTGTAAGGATAAAATTAATTTCTCATTGCAGATTTCAAATTAAACTATATTTATCTGTCAGAATGGAAAGGCTGCATCTTCTAATCTCTTTTCCCTCCCTGAGTATCTGTATTGAATAAATATTAAGCAATTATTGAATAAAATTGTATCTTTTCTCCTCTTGTGCAAGACTGAATGGGATTACACAGGTCTTATTTCAACATTCAGTGATAGCTACTTTTCTTCCTTATTTCTACTGAGAGCTTTAATTTAAAGTATATTACCCTTATGAAAACTCCACAGAGATATTTTATAAGAATTAAGTATCTACTGTTTGGAAAGATGATAACACATTTACTTCTTTTATGGAGATGAATTCATTACTGTTGATTTCAGCATTCCTGTAACTTTGGATTTACTCTTCTAATACAGTAGCTACTAAGTTGATTCTACACAGATAGGAATAATTAAGAACATTTCAGTGTATGTTTTTCAGAAAAAAACACTATTATTTTCTTTTCTTCCCAAGCATTTTATGACCTATATTAAAAAATCACCTGTCACAGCTGATGGTGGTTAATATGCACTCTGAGAAAAGCCTCTTGGTGACAGTAGGTGCTCTCTGCTGCAATCTTCCTTCCACAACCTTCCTTAAATTTTCTCTGCTTTTCACAAGAACAGAGTTGTTTCATCACATGGGATACTTGTAAAGTTGAGTGGAATAATGACATTTTCAGTTTTCCTTCCCTTAGAAGTGGGGAAGTTTTCATAAATTTTATATAGTTAGAGGAGGCTTAACTTTTTCTATCACCTTCCTTTTCCTATAGTCCTTTGGAACTAGTGAACTCTGTTACCTTGATTGTATTCTGACTTCTGGTAAACAAAATTATGGAAAAAGCCATTATTTCATTTAGTGTACAGAAATTATGCCAGTGTAATCCTCAAAAAACTTCCTTTCAATATTCTCATGAGAGAAATAGAGCTATTGTAGAATATCTGTTTTAGTATTTCAGTAGTTATGTTCAAGATCAGCTTTGATAATGGGGAAAAAATGAGGGAAAAGGTTACGTAATTAAATAAGTATCATTTACAGCTTGAGCAAAATCTCTGTATTTTCCAAAAGAAATCAGAAAGACTACAGAATGCTATTTGCAGTGGTTTCTTCTTTTATATCTTGTTTTTAACAAACTGTTATTCTAACACGTAAAAGATTAAGGTGGAAAAATCCCATTAGATAATTGACACTACCATAGTGCAAGAAGTCTTGTCAGGAAATATTTGAAGTATTACCGTTACTAATTGTAATTGAGTCAAGTGGGCAAGCAAGAGTTCAACCAGCATTTACTAACAGAGGAGAAAATTTTGGAAAAAAAATACCAATGAAGATTTTACCACTCTCAGGGGCAGCAACTACATTTTAACAATTTGGTGTGACATGGAGCACTTGGTTCTGCAAAGGATTTGATCTACCATCTTTTATACTTGAGACTTATTATTTTAAGGTGGGTGTCATATTTGATTCATTCCCCACTGCTTATCATCAGTGCTTAGAATTTATTTTACCACTTAACCATGGAAATAATCTAATTATACGTTTCAGTAATTTCTCTGGAGGACATACTCTNAACGGAGTTCAGAAGCTGGTTGACGTCACAAATATAATTGCACCTACTGTATTTCGCATTGTCTTGCGAGGAAATAATCTGAAGTGCTGCTGTAGGCTAATCACTACTAGGAGAGTAAAAAAGAAAAAAATAAGAGAAGGATTAAGACCAGTTCTCCCAGATATAAATACTCTGCTCCATTAAGTTCTGCATTTAAATTTTTTTTTGTGACTTGGAATGACACAGGGAATGAAAACATATTTGGGAAATATAAAGGAAAGGCATAAGCAAATGACTAAATGGATTGTAGACAGGATTGTTATGTTAAATCCACATGTATATGTTCGCCTTCTATTCATTGGAATGAGACATTCAGGTTTAGGCTGGATAAACCTAATCCTGCCTTTGATGTGCTTGGGCTGTAGTATTTAGAGATACTAGCTAAGCTAGCAGACAAAGGGAATATGTAGGTCAATCTTGTACATAAAACTCTTAAAAAATTTGAAAAAGTGACCTTTTTGTTCTGAAGAAAACATTTCATCAGCTACTATCAGTAGTAGCTAATAAACATATTGCAAACAAGAAGTGAGAGAAAGTTTCCAACTTTATTGCAAAATCTGTGAACATTTTAATGCAGTTCCCTTACACAAGTCTTTGCTGTTTCATTCTGCATTATTGCAGTGTTTTAAACACAAGTCTATTGCTTGTAGGATACACTATAAATTCACAGAAATTAGCAATTCCATGCAGAGCATAATTCTCATGTGTGTATGTGTCATAAGGAACCAATCTGGCAGAGAGAATGAAGTCGTTTGGCGTGTATTTAATGACAAAGTACTGTTGTTTGTGGCAAAAGTAGTGAAATATACTTATTTCTGTTTTGGGGCTGAGCTGCTTCCTCAAACTTATTGAACTGCCCACAGCTTAGGAGAGTTTGTTGGAACTTCTGTATTTTTTTCGTTACTTGTCAATGGAAAAGTTATTTCCATCCAAAGTAAAATTTTTGTTACTTAACCATACTCTTCATTTTATCTAAGTTCCTTCCATTATTTTGTTAATGACTTGTACACAAAATAACTAGGCAAGCTTATGTTAAAACATTTTTTTGGTGTTCATTTAATAAGAAAATTTGATCAGGCTGATTTTAGTTTGGAAAGTGCTGAATTCTAATATTATTTTACCTCACGCTAAATTCTAAAGCCAGCATTTGTTCTTGAACACATAGTGTTTTTACAGTACTGAGACTGAATTTCAGAGGCTGCTGTTCACCCACTTTGATGACAACATATGGTATCATAAACTATAACTTAGTAGTTTATTGATTTTGCATTTTTCTTCAGGCACATTCAGTCCATTGCTGCATATATGAAATCTAGTCCCTTTCAATATTCAATAACAAACACTGCCACAGATCATTTAACTTGTCTGGCTTTACACAAAAACTGATGCTAATCAAGGGAAGTAGGAGAAAGAGCATTAGGAGACTTCCCCAGGCCTCTGGCAATTCAAAAGTTCAGGACTTAGTTTTGAATATGACATAAAATGACATTTTGACAGTCTTTTATAACTGTATTCTATGTACCTCATAAGAACACGTTAAAAGGGATATTCATATAAGGTATATTAATTTTTTTCATACAGTAATAAATATCATTTTGGATAATAGTAGCAGTTATAACTTTAAAATAATGAGATACTTTCCAGAGTTTTGTTTTAGGAGATAAGTTACTAACTGCTGTATTTAATTCCTGGTATTATTTTATTGTAGAAAACTTAATTTTAGATAATTGATGAATTTTGCCTAACAGTATTTCTGTGTGTGACAATAACAGATCCTAGTAAGAATTAGTTTTGTTGTAGACATTGTACCTGAAACTCTGCCCTTGACATATACATGTACCTATGTGTATGTGTGAATGTAGGTATATGTATAAATATAAATATAGATATATGTGAATTTAAGAAATGCAGAACTTAATAATATTACTTAACAATATTACTGTAACTCTTCTAACCTTTGTAAATTTAGAAGTAATATTTTCTTTT
The DNA here is from genome assembly GCA_013400255.1 of Sitta europaea. Taxonomy (NCBI): domain Eukaryota; kingdom Metazoa; phylum Chordata; class Aves; order Passeriformes; family Sittidae; genus Sitta; species Sitta europaea. The sequence goes on along the minus strand of VXBS01003439.1, from coordinate 157,439 downwards.
TTATTTCATGGTCACATTAAAACAATTTATGTTATCATAAGACATCTTGATAAGATACCTTGAAAAACATAAGATATACGATATTTTGCTTTCTAGGCACATATCACTTTATTGTTTATTCCTGTAGTTCTTTTTAAATTAATTTTTATTTTTTATTAATTTCTTACTATTCAGACTGTATTTTCTGTTGTTTAGAGCTACAGCATGATTTCCTCTGTTTTTCCTGTTCCTTAAGCTGAGGCACGACTGATGGAATCAGTACTGGGAGGAAAGAAATGAGCTCTGTGCCATGCAAGGCAGAATATCCATTCCTTCAGGGATCTGCACAGTTTGAGCTGTTCCTGAGCCGCTGGGCAGGTCCTATGGTGCCAGACATCCAACTCAGCTCTGCCCTGGCACTTACTCAGCCATGTTCAGGTCCAAACAGCTCTATAGGACACCCTCTAAATACATCAGCTTTTTTTTAAGTCTTGTTTTCCCAAGGGACTGATCTAGTAAATTTTTCAATTGATGCTTCAAAGTTTTTTTACTTAAGCTGCTTCTGTAAAAACATGATTGTCTTAGAAGGTAGAAAGGGCTAGAATCTATCTTTCTTGAGTATCCCAACGCCACGCAGCAGACAGTTATAAAAATAGGACTGTAAAGACATTGATGGAATGTTTTTTTCCTGTGTTTTGAATTCCAGCACAGGACAATGAAAACACTGATTACTTCTCTGGGAACATTTTGAGAGAGCAGAAGGCATTAACAAAATCTCTGTATTACATACCCGGATATTTAACTGGGACTACAAAAAATATTTCTTCTTAAAAGTCATACAATATATATTCTTTATACAAATAACAAAACCAGACAGAATATATATAAAAAGAATGAAACTTCTAGGGCAATTGTGATCTTGTTTGGATTGCATATTTGGAGAAATACATAAATATGTAAGGAGAAACAGTGTATGAATTAATTTCACAGAATCCAGTAAAGTCATGAAGAATTACTGCAATAAATGAAAAAAAAAAAATCAGAAGAACCTCCTTTGGTTGGCTGGTTATTGCTGTTTATTATACATTCCCTCCTCTAGAAAAGCAAGAGATCTTTGCATAAACAATGTGTTGGCTTGTGGTCAGAAGCATGAGAATGTGCCTGTGCTTGGTATCTCCACACTGGAGAAGAATAAATATTTCTTAAAAAATGTGTCCAAGATAAAGAAGGACATTTTTCCCCTGAAAATAACTATTGTGGAGCTGTACATTAATTTTTTTCTAGGGCTGCATCACAGTGAAGTTAAATATACATTTACCTTATTTATCATATGGGACAAGAGCAATATCAGAGGTTTTTTTTAGTTGCTTGGTCCTATTCTGCACAGCTCCCCTAGCACCACCATTAAATTACAGATACATCCTGATTTTTTTAAAGGGTAAGGAACACATTATTTAAAATACTTTTGCAAGTGCTATCTTTTGAAAATATTTTCAGAATTATAAAATATCAGTGATAGAAACCATCAGAACTTGACCATATTTGAATTGCTCATAGTGACTGCAATGAGTTATTTTTTTTTAACAGAACTTCTTTTTAACCCCATAACTATTTCTATCAATTGAAAAACCCTAAAACCTAAAAAAAAAATATAAACCATTGAAAAACACAGTTTTTGAGGAAAATGCCTACTGAAAGCAAACAAAATAAAATTTCATTTTGTCAACATCTTTGATATTTATACAGGATAAAGATCATTCTCTGAATACCATCCTGAATTTCTCACTGAAAAATAATTGCATCTATTGATTCTCAGCTAAGGAAAAGCTAATGGACCCTTCCTGAAATCAATGATCATATTCTAAAATACAACATTTATATTAACATTACAAGGGAGACAAAACTAACACACATAAATAAAAAGAAGAAAATCACAAAATACAGTAAGGCAACCACTCAGAAAATTTTTTGTTCTCCCTCTGTTCTCCCACATCTTCTAAATTTCTTACTGGGTGCTAGTAGCTGTTTTCCTTAACTGTTTTGGCCAGCCAGCACATGGTTCCAATCGTCTCTTCCCACAGAAGAAAAATCAATCATTTTGAATCTGATGTAAAAGGAATAAGAACAAAAAAACTCAAAAAATCCAAGTACAACAAAATCCCGGGGAAGAGAAAGATGGGTCTGTAAGAGCAAAAATGAAAATTTGGTTATGTTAACCTTAAAGTTTGGTTGATCCAGACCTCAATATAGGCAAAAAATCGAGTTAGGCAGTGTTGCTGTTAAGCAAATTTGTTCCAGAAGAATATAAAAAAAAGTGCTGAGATGCAACAAATTTGGAAGAAACTTTATCTCAGGGTATGAAAAATTACCTAAAATTTTTATATTAAAGTTTTAATGTTCTCTCTCTTGTTTTTGTTATCAATGAGGAATATATATATGTATGTATGTATCTGTACATAAACACGAGTGTAATATTCTGTTTTCCACTAGAAAATGTTCTATACATAAACACCAGTGTAACGTTTTCTGTTCTAGAGAATGTACTCGATGAGTAAGAAACTCATTTCTCTCTCAGGACTACACTTGCTGACGTCTTTTCCTAAACAAGTTTCTTGCTCAGCGACCCTCAGAAGGCAAGGCAAAAAAGCGGGGGGAAAAAAAAGAAATCTCCCTTCCTCTTTAATGTCCCTTTTTCAGCAGCTCAGCTTCTGAGTAATTTCCATTTACTGTTTCACTTAATGATTTCCAGAGTTCAAGGCCATTTCCCCTGGGATTGGTAAAGGCATTTTCCCTCCAGCAGTACTATCAGCTCTTAGTCCAGAAAAGGCAGACATTGCAATTTCACCTATTCAGGAGTTAATTCAGTGTCTAATTATTTAAAATTATATATAAAATAGGCCTCTTCTCACAGTCAGTCAGGTCACAGCCGCAGTATGCAAGTCTACCAGGGCACTAGGAAGACAGGATATGTTTTATCTCTATCTTCATTAAAAAATCTAGTGCTTTAAGAAATAAAGTGACGTAATGCTTTATGTTGTGAGTTACCAGAGTAGAAGGAGATGATTTACACTCAACATTATGTCAGTGCCTTGCTTTTACCTCTTGTCCACTTTAGACTCCCAGCTAATCTGTGCCAAAACAACTTAAATTGCTCTAGGTTAATGTTGAACGACTAGCCACCTTTAGTGGGCAAGCTAACTTCTTACTGTCATATTTAAACAGGAGAAAGTTACCAAGTGTGTATAGGCAACAAGCATTAGAGGTGCATTTGGAGTTATCTACAGCTGAGGAAGCCCTTCCCAGCTCCCTTTCTGCATGGGATTGTTTCTTTTAAAAGGGAAAGTGCTACAATAAGAACCAAACTGATAAGGGTATAAGCCCAAAGCTGAGTGTGCACCTTTCTGTCTGTCCCACAAGTAACTTGTATATTGGTTAAAGAAACAAGGAAATTCTGAATGCAGCAAAACGCAAAGGAATGCAGCAGCTTAAGCCAATGTTTTCTGACACGAAACATGTCAGAAACATGCAGAAGTTACCTGCAAGAAATGAGATTTGCTTCTGGACTTAATACAGCTATTAAAACAAAGTAATTTAATTTCTTGGTGAAAATAATAAGATTGATTTCAAATGACGAACAACAGCTCCAGCTAACTTTGTTTTACTTACTTTACTTATTTCAATACTTCTGGTGCTTTTGGCAAGAAATTCTAAAGATCTGAAGTTTATAGGCCATGACAAACTGGCTAACAATTTTTGAAGCTATTCTTTGTATCTAGACTTAAAAGTGATTTAAACTTTAAAGCATTTATTGAAAGTGGAAGAAATCTCTTTTGCAGTGAAATTATACTGGTGAAAAATACAACTGTTTAGTATGACTGCCTACATTTCTACTACTTGTTCTGAAGCTACATATGCAGGTAATTTCCAAACATAGGTTTGGAAAAAGTGTGACAAATATTCACTAACCAAAGCATTGAAACATGTATTAATATTCAGGAAATAGCAGCCCATTTCCTTCATGGTCATGTGGACAGAAATTTCAAATTGAGTTAATTGACAACTGCAGCTCAGCTTCCAGAACCTTCCTCAATGGGGGAAGAACATAACTGTAACACATTGTTTTAATGCTCTTGGAGCTCTTATTGTGTTGCTACAACGGAAACTTGTAATTGAAACACTGGTTTTATCACCAGTTCAGTGAATTCCTTTGCAAAGCGGCAATATACAAGGATTAAATATACCGGGTATTTTCAGTTTGACACTTTATTCTGATTTGTTTTTTGTGTAAAATGGATGCTCTGACAAACAGAGCCTCTTATGAAACACAGGAAATTAATATTCACAGTTAAGTTTGTAAGATGAGGCACTCTGAGTCTTGTCATCTTAAAGTAATGTCTTCCTGAAAGGAGGTGACCTCAGACATACAATTCTCCACCCAGTAGACTGAGACCAGAACTGCAGCATATGTTATGAACGCAGTCCAATGTACAGTGTAGACTTATCTGCTGCAATCTTACCAAATCTTTGCCATGCCTGCCCTAATGGAGCCACCATGTTACTTTCTGCTATTTCTAGCTGCATCATGTTTAAAGTGGATTCTACAATGTATAGGCCATGCACTTTTTAATTTCTTTCTTAATACTTTCTTAACCTTTTATTTGTTGGGCACTATATGTAACATATTTTTCATCATTGAGAAAAATATTATATCATTTACTATAAACAATTGTTAGGCTTTACAACATAATTTTAAAAGATCTGGAAACAAGTATAGGAAAGGAAAATACTTGCTTTCTTGAGTAATCAGCAGGCATTTCCCTAATCTTCTGCACATGTTTGGTGCCAGTGCCTTTTCCAAATCAGTAGCCTCATCCTCTTTTTCTTGACTGGACTCTTGTTCCTGTGAATAGCTGGGTGTATTTTTTTGAACTACAATTAAGTTGCTTTTGAATGTCAGGTTGGGAGTGGAGGCAGTTTGCCATTTTCCTTAATTATTTCTTAGCAGTTAATTGTATTTTTTTGTTTCCCCTTACTGATTTCTCAGCAGTTCCCTTGCTATTCTCTCCCATCAGAGACAGGACCAGAGCGAATCTGTTTGAAATGTGTCTCATCTGACAAGATTTCCATAGAGGGTCATGAGGTGAACAGCATTCACAGTGGAAAGTGAAGAACATTCCTATTGCAAATATTTATGTGTGTGTATGTTCACACACACTTCAGATGCAGGACTTTCTTCTTGTTGGGATGATGGAATGATAGTGAGTTGGCCCCCATGACTGAGATGTTGCAAATGAGTCGTAAAGGCTCTTTCAGAAAGACAGGGGAGTGTGAAGAGGAGACAAAGTTGCTCTTATGTGACACAGCAGCTTAAGATCTTGGAAATCTGCATAGAGATATAGGATCCATATGGGTATTTTATATGTTAGGATTAGGCAAAGGTAGCATTATAGTGTGTGTCTACAATAGGCCACCTGACCATGAAGAACAAGTGGTTCAGACTCTATGCAGACCTCAGGTTTGAAGGTTCTGGTTCTTTGTGGGTGTCTTCAACCACCTTGATATATGTTGGAGGGACAACACATCAGCACATAAACAATCCAGGAGGTTCCTGGACTACTTTGATGATAACTTCCTCTGCCAAGTGATAGAGAGTCAACAGGGACAGATGCTGTGCTGAACCACAAACTCAGAGGCACACATGAGAGGCAGCCTTGTCACAGTGGTGTATGCTGAGTAAAGGAGGAGCTGCAAAATCTGGGGGAAGGTAGAAGGGTGATTAATCTAGTAGTGTACCCCAAGGGACAGTCCTGGATCCCGTCCTATTTTACATCTTCATTAATGATTTGGGTGATACTGCAGAGTGTGCTATCAGTAAGTTTGCAAGAGACACAAAACTGGATGAATCTCCAAAGGGTCATGCTGTCTTCTGAATGTACCTCAACAGGCTGTAGAACTGGGAGGACAGGAATATAATAAAATTCAACTAGGGGAAATGTAATGTCCTACATCCGGGGAGAAAAAACTCCATGAAACTGTATATGCTGGAGGCCATGCAGCTGGAAAGAAATTCAATTGGACAAGTTTCAAAGTCCAACGAAGGGTCATGAAGACAGTGAAGGGTCTGAAGAATCACTCCTAAGACAGATCTGGGACTGTTTCACCTGGAGAAGAGAAGACTCAGGGAGTCTTATTATTAATGTATTCCTGGAGGAAGGGTACAAAGAAGATGTAGTCAGGATCTTTCTGATTGTCCCCAGTCATGGGACAAGAGGCAATGGGCGAGAACCAAAATGTAAAAGTTCCCTCTGAACATCAGGAAATATTTGCTGACTGCAAGAGACATCCAAAAGCTCCAGATTGTCTTGGGCCACTTGCTCCAGGTTGTCCTGTTTTTGCAAGTGGGTTGGACTAGATGAACTCTGGAGGTCCCTTCCAATATCAGCCATTCTGCTATTCTGTGATATTCAACAGAACTTTAAGCCACGTTGATATGCTGGTGTAATTAAAAATTACTTGTTCATGTGACGTGTGGTAGGACTTGTGTGTGACAACTTCTGCTTCTAAAGTTCTTAACTCTTAAGGTATGTAATGGTTTTTTGTCTGGATTCTGACAGTGATGACAAAGGTATGTTCAAATAATTTGTTAAAAAGGTGCTAAACTAGACAGATGTGAATTTAGCCAAACTGGAAGATCTATGGTGTCTTTAAGCTACTTATACATCTATTTAATATATCAAGAAAAGACTGTTAAGGAACAGGATAGTTTTCTAATTTTGTCTATACACTTTTCTCTGAAATTCATATGAATACAGTGACTTCTGTGGTATTAACTTCATTAGCTTTACATTTATTTAAGCTAATGGGTTATAGAAGTAACTCCTTACCCATCTAATTTACCTGTAGGATTATCACTCTTTACAATCCTCATCAGGAAAAATTTGTTGAAGGATTATACAGTCCAAATGTATGATGAACAGATGCTGTCCATTGTAAAACAAAGCCAGCCAGAAAGTTGACTCAGAACAAAACTGCTGAATGCAGACCTAAAGATAATAGTGGTTCCTATTCATTTTGGCCAGTGGCTTGTGTGCCTGCAGCTTTGGTTTACACTGCATGTCATAAAAGTGATAGCAATTATTAATTTGTCTGGTTTTGACAGCTGTAGTTCTTGCAGAGGAACAGAGAGACAGAAACAGAACCAATACAGAAAAGTGCACTAAAGTAAGGTTTGTAAAGAAGTTACAGAATACCAGAGATGGGGCTAGCACATGGACCTAGAGAGAAAAAATGTAATATGAGAAAATTTTGAAACAAACTACCTCATGGCAGCTCAAAGCTTAAGTCCCAGTAAAAACACTTCTTGGTTTTTCATTTGTTCAAGTTGTATTTAGCTTACATATTGGAAAGAAATTTTTTACTTGTGAGGGCAGTGAGGCACTGGCACAGGCTGCCCAGAGGAGCTGTGGATACCCCAGCCCTTGAAGTGTTCAGGGCCAGGCTGGATGGGATCTAGCGGGAGGTACTCCTGTCCATGGCAGGGGCGATTGGAATTAGAGGATATTTGAGGTCTGTTACAACCTCTTTAACATTCTGTGATCCTATGACAAACAAAACTTCTTGATTGCCTTGCAATATAAACTGGGAGGTGAATACTGGGAGCCTACAATGAAGCCATATTTTTATTTCCCTTTATATTTTCTGCATAATGTTTTGTGCTTTGCTGCCAAATTTTAGTGCAGGAATGTTGAATGATGAAGAGATTTTTTTACATAGTTAATCCTGTCAAAAATAATTTTCTTATATTTTAGCGAGTCTCTGAGTGTTGTATAGTATTAGAGATCTAGAACACCTAAATTTGTTCATTATCTGATAATTGAGTTTCATGCATTGAAGAATTTTCTTTTGGGATTTTCCTTTCTCTTACTTTTAATTTCTTTAAGAATAGTAATATGACAAAAGCTCAAGGCTAGACTGGATGGCACTCTGAGCAATCTAGTCTAGTGAAAGGTGTTTGTATTCATGGCATGACAATTGGAATGATATGATGTTTAAGGTCTCTTCCAAACCAAACTCAATTGAATTCCACGATTCCATGTTTAATGATATGCTGGCCAGGGAGCCTCAACAGTCTATGGTGTCCTGCTTCTGTCCTTACTTTTGCTTCAGTGATTGTTTCTGTGTTCCAAACTACTGTCTCTTTATTTATTTCTTACTATCAGAAGTCTGACAATAAAATACAGAAAGCATGATTTTAGCAAGCGTTTATATGCAATTATTTTTCTGCTTCATACTTTTCCCTAGTCTGAATCTAAAGAACAGTAGTACTTTCATGTCTTTTAATATTAAATTATAAGACTTTCTAACATATGCTCAAGAGCCTAAGTGACAAATCTTGCTGCTACCATTCCGAATATTCCGTTATGTTCTTGTTCTTAACTGGATTTTTTTATTTAACAATAATTAACAGAAATGCCATAAAAGGTTTTATTTCAAAATTTCCTTTGCCTTTTGTAAGATCCATGATCCAGGTATAAAAGAAGACTCTGCTTGCCAAATAGTTCATTAGACATGCTCCACATGCATGTCTAATGCAAAAAAATTCTTATATTTTTTTCTTTATTAGTGAAAATTTTTTATCACATCTTTATTACTTGTTTTAGTAGTTGGGTATTGTTTACATGTTCATCCTCCGAATCTCAATGCACTGTTAATTAGCTTTTTTCACAAGATACTGTGACAAATCCACCTATCACAAACTTGCAGGGAGCCTTGAAATGTGTCTTTTGTCAGTGCCATATTCTTAATAGTGCTGGGAAACTCTCATGGCCAAATACTACCCCAATTTGTGTGCAATCTTAATGCATTAGAGGTACTGTATTCCAACTATGTTTAGCTTTAAAGTCCATGGAAGCCTTCTCTTTTTAAAACAATCTAACAATTTGCATTCATTAATTACATATATTATTTTGTTAAATAAAAATAACTATCAATTGATGATGACTACACCACAAGATCTATCTATGCATTAGTTTAGTACGTCATCTTAATAAAAATCTTTGTATAAATAATTTATTTATTTCTTTCAAAAATTTAATATTCTTTCAAAGAGAGACAGAGAGTGCACCTTACAACTTGATTATGCACTTATTTGCATATAGAAATACTACTTTGTTTGCCAATACAAATATTGGTTCTGAAAAAATAGTGCCAAAATGACTCTAGTTCTCATAACGTTATTTTCTGTTTTTAAAATTCTTTGATTGCTCATGTTACTATGACTCCTCAGTATCCTTGAATCAAACTGAACAGTGTATTTATTTCCACCTGTAGCTGAATATTTGAACAGTTGAATATTTTCTGTACTATAGAAGAGAGGACCAGAGAAGTGTGCTTCATCTAGAGACTGTCTGGCAATTGTGATATCCTGCTTCCATAATCTGGAAGTTGATAAGGCTCAATTTGACTATTGCGTGCACTTCTCTTAATTGGTTGTAATTATGTCATTCCAAAACTATGGAGGCAACAGATGACTCTCACTTACTCTCCTCTAATCATGTGTTCATTTACTGGAAATTATAAAATATTGCTTACAGCAAAGCATTGGCTTTTGTCCTGCAAGTGTCATTTTGAGCTGCAATATATATCATCAGTCCATCTTTTTACTCTGAGGCTATATCTAAGCCAAGTAGGCTGACACCTTTACTTCACTGGCCACCAATGTTTTAATGTGCATAGCTACTGAGAAGAGCCTGTTTATATTTCACTTTGGAACAGATTCAGCTACAGCCACAGACAGACAGCTACAGCCTTTTTTTGTTTTTTTGGTTTTTTTTAATCAGAGGGAAGTATCTAACCAGTTAGTTACTGTTATGTTTAGCTTCATTTGGCCTGATAAAGATTTAGAGAGGCAGTTTTTTAAAGAATTGCATTATTCATCTCAGATGCTCATTTGTGACGGTTGCTTTCAAAATTCGTGTCAAGTACTGGAAGACCAGAAAATCCCTAGGTATATAGCTGCCTTGACACCTTTGAAAAACTGCTTATAATACGCAATTAAATAGCAATACAATTCTATAGCAATTTCAAACTATTTGCTAAATAGCAGATTTCAGGATTTTTTAGTTTTAAACTAATTATTTTTCCAATAGCTGGAAATGTTTTCTAGCATATGGTGTATTTATGTGTATTGAGCTGTATGGCATGCAAAGTTGAATCTCTCTAAAGTCTTTAGAATGAAATTATAATGTAAAAAATAGGAGGCTGATCTAAAATTTTAACCTATGGTCAGCTGAGAATTATACTGTAAAAAGAAGGGAAGTTACTATCAATAACATTTTTCTCATAGTATCTGAGTGTTTCTAGTATCACTGCGGTTTTCTTCCAGAAAAATGGGGAGTGCTGAGTTTTTCTTTCCTTGTAGCTGAGAATGTCACTTGTGATTTCATTCCCTTTTGTTGTTTTGTGTTCCCAAACTGTCAGTCCTCAGTGATGAAGGGTTTGCATACCTTTATTAATAATGAGATACAGATGGAAATCGCAGTTCACAGTCCCTAGGTAAAGTTTCAAGAGAGGACACTGGAATTTCAGAGAAGATAAATCTGGAGGATTTCCTTTTTTTAACTCCCAGCCATCATATTACCAATGCTCCACTTCATTTCTCTGCATTGTCTATTCATTGTGCATCGGTTGTGTTCTGTCCAGGTAGTCAAGGAACAGATTTACCAGGCTTGCTGGTCTCTTAACTCCATGAATATACTTCATTATTTCACTTGCAGTAGGGAGAATTGTGTTCATCTTGTATCGTTAACAAGAAACTCCAGGGAGATCAGTTTGACATTAGAAAACATCAGTCAGAACGCTTGTTTTCTGGGCAGTATTAAATGCATGAAGCTAGCAAATACAAGCTCTCTGGCTGTTTTTCACTTAGGCAAAGAGGACCATAGATGTCAGTGAATGATTCTTTGCTTTATGTTTGAAGAATCCTTTCAGACTACAACTTACAACTTGAGATGTCAGCCTATTTTCCGCAGTGCTCAGTCAACTGTTCACTTACCTTCCCCAGAGATATTGAGCAGAGTTTAATAGTGACAGAGATCACAAACACAAGTTCTCTTAGCGTTTTTCTTTTGCTTTCCAGGACTCAAGACTGCCAAAAGCATATTGTGTCTGCTTCATTAACTGATATGCATACTGAAAAGTTAAGAAGATGAGACACATCCTTACTGGAAGGTACAACTGAGAACAAGAGTTTAAGTTGTCTTGTCAACCCTAGTGACCTTTTTGCTGCTTTTCCACTGATGTTTTTTCTGTTGTCTCTATGTGATTCAATGGTACATCCAAGAGAAAACCTTGTCCACTGCATTTCAGGAGAAACCTGATCTTGGAATATCATCAAAGACTCTGTTAATCTAAAATATTGATTAGTTTAATCCATTCTTCGAAAGAAATTTTGCCATAATTATAATGAAAAGATGTGGTAAAATGCAGTAATTGTGTAAATACTGGAGAGGTAAGAAGGAAGTAAAGATTTTCCTGAGGCTTTTAAGAATTCTAATACAACCAGAATAAGAAATTTAGAAACTCATTATCAACTTTTCTTTACAGTCAAAGTTGTAAAACTAACATTGACATAGACTCACACAGGAGCACCTTAAGCTGGGATCTTCCTGTATTTCAAGTAAACATCCCAATCCTTAAGTCTCAGTCCTGTTCAGTTTGTAGTTAGAAAATTATTCAAGTGGGGCTTCCCTGTTTTGAAGTTGCTTCACCAGGGAAAGCAGCGGGATGGACTTGCACCAGGCAAGCCCCATATTTTTGTATCCATTTTTGTAAAATTGCTTGAAATTTATAATTTGTAATGTGAATTATGAGAGGAAGAAAAACATGTCTGTAGGAAGGCACTGAAGCTGCCTTCAAGGAAGGTTTGTTCTCCTCACTCACTGCTCTTCATAAAAAAATTGCAGGTTTTCCTCTTTTCATGTTTTAGCTTTTTATTTTTTCTTTGGTCTTCTAAATGCAGAAATTTTGACTTTTCTTTCAATTAAAGTATCACATTTTACTATAACAATAAAAGCAATTATAGTGAAAATGGTGCAGTTATATTTACCCTCACCTTGCTACTCTATATTTGGTTTATATTTCTGCTAACCTATTATAATGACTTGCTTCAGCCTAAATGCATAACCTAAAAATTACTAGTCTTTTGTAATTTGCCTTAAATATCAAAGCCAAGAGAAAATAACTAATATATGAAACCCATCAGAGAGTCAATATTTACCAGGTATTCTGGAATAGCAAGTATTGTGGCCAAGGTTATTATTACACCATGCTGGATAGTGGACACTTTTGTAAAGAAACTGTTAGTGTTACTCCTGTTTTGGAAGGAGCTCTCAGCTTTCCAGATATTTAAGCAATCCTGGTTTAATCAAGATTTGTGTTCACATCAAGCAGTTTTGGAAAAAGATTTTCAGAGTTTATAAAGTCAGCAGAAAACATGAAGTTGAAAATAAGGAAAGAATTTCCATGTACTATTTCAGCTCTCTTTGCCTTTCACAAGCACATGTAGATGCTACAAGTCAGCAAAACTGAACAATTAGTGCATAGCATTTTTTCTGAGATATCTGTGTGTGAACTGGCTTTTAAAAGAACCACGTAAGGCTGTCCTTCCATTGCTAGACTTGATTTGCAATTATTATGTCAGAAGTTAAATGAAGACAAAAACTGTTTGAACCTCCTGAGGAAGGTTTTGCAACCTTTATTTCTATGTCTGTGTAGTTGTCCTTACTCTAGATGTTGAGGTCAAAGCTAATTCAGTCAACATCACCTTCTTTTAAAAATGTGCTGGTATTCCAAAGTAGGAAGATTTTTAACCCTTCACAAATGCATAATTGTGTATACTTATGTGTCTTTACATGTATAGAAGGTGAACAGATTCAGCAGTACATATTTTTGGTAATGCAGAAACCAGTTTTCACATGTATTTATTACACATATTTCAAAATTGTACTCTTGGTCTTGAAATATTTTTTTGGATATAAATCATCAGTGATAATACTCCACAGAAGAGTGACAGCTACTTTCATATTTTTTCTTTTATTGTACTTTAAAGGTTTTATTTCTATAGACACTACCAAGGTTGTAGATTTATTTTAGAGTTCTTATTTATTTTAAGACTTATTAAATTCTAGTCTGATAACAGGAGCTTCAACTTTACTAAGCAATCATCTTGAGGAAATACAAATTTTTTCATATTGTTATATATTTTTTGATGTCCTTCTGCTTTTGTATGTTATGAAAATTAAGTGACCATTTGAGAAGACACTAAGCATCTGCCGAATGCAGAAATTCCTTTAAGTTCATTTGTGTTTATTCAAGAACTGTGGTAAACTACTAAAGAAACTTACCTCCTTTAATTCCTTCGAGAAATATCGTTCTTATAAAATATATATTCCATGAATGACTTGCAAAGCAAAAGGATTTTTAAAATGTAGGAAATTATAGGTGAACATAAGAAAAGATCTCAAATATAGAAAATTACATATTCTTTATAGTAGGAGCAATGTGTATTGCATTTTTTTCCCTTGCAAAGATGTCAGGCACTGTTTGACAATATGAAAGAAGTATAAAATCCTCATAAACATGTTTTTGTCCTTTCAGTTTTTAACCAGATATTCTTTCAAGGCACAGTGTTATACACTCTTATGTTTATTTCCTGTCATGATTTTTCATTCTTTGCATTTTCTATGTGGAGTTAGTGTTGTCAAAAAAACTGTCAGCTACTGTTTCATCACAGTGTATTATTTTATGCCTGTATGATATGCCAGGCCTTTTACTACTTTGTTTTGTGATGTGTGAATGGATGAGAATATGAATACTATATACCTTGGTGCATAGAAATGGACTTGCTTTTGCTCTCAACACAAAGAGATCATTGATAAAATTCCTTAATAAGATTACTAAAAAGAAAAAGAAATCAACATACTTCTACCTTATTTGTATTATAATTGTCAGAATCCCCATAAAAACAGATGAGTAGCCTGCACAACTTCACCTCCCACTGAACTCTATTTAGACAGGAAGAAAAATTTTCAGGTTAAAATAATTACAATAAATAAGACAGCTAATACTGTACTCTGTGACAAGAGCCTGCACTACTTTCTTTTAGATGACCAGCTGGAAACTGTATGTTACTTAATTAGTACATGCAGTTTGGATTTTAACCATAATGTATGGATCTAAGATAAGAAATACCCTAAGGTTTTCTTTTATGGATTAATCTTTATGTTATAAGTGGTTTTCTAGTCAAGAAACATTGATTAGAAAATTAAAACTGCAGAGATTTGCTTGAATTTCTATTAGTGTGCTCAATAATATATTGTACAAAATTTCCTTTACTGAAACACTTTATTAGTTAGATGAGAAAAGTCTTTATATAGATAATAACGGATTGTTTGAGGAATATAGAGTTTTTTGAAAGCAGAAGAAGTCCTGTTGGCAGCTCATGGCTTGGATAGGGGCACTCTGCCCTGGGTTAGGATCTGTCTGGATGGCCAGGCCCAGAGAGTGAAGGTAAATGGGAGCTGGTCAGCAGTGGTGCTCCCCATGGCTCAGTGCTGGGGCCAGGAGTCTCCAATATCTTTATCAGTTATCTGGCTGAGGACTTTGAGTGACCCCTGAGTAAATTTTCAGATGACACAAGTGGGAGTGTTGATCTGCTGGAGAGCAGGAAAGCTCTGGAGAGGGATCTGGACAGGCTGGATTGATGGGACAAGGCCAGTTAGATGAGATTCAACAAGGTGAAGCACTGGGTCAGAAGTTTGGGTCACAAGAACCCCAGGCAGTGATAAAGGCTTGAGAAAGAGGGACTGGAAAGATATTGATGGAAAAGAATGTGGGGATGCTGGTCAACAGCAGCTGAACATGAGCAGTCATGTGCCCAGGAGGCCAAGAAGTCCAATGGCACACTGGCCTGTATCAGCAACAGTGTGGCCAGCAGAACCAGCGCAGTGACTGTCGCCCTGTTCTTCAGCACTGCTGAGGCTACTGCTGGGGTGCTGTGTCCAGTCCTGGGGTGCTGGAAGGAAGGACATTGTGGTATTGGAGAGTGTCCAGAGAAGGGCATTGGAGCTGATGAAGGCCCTGGAGCACAAGATCTATGGAAAGGAGCTGCAGCAGATGGGGTTGTCTAGTCTGGAGCAAAGGATGCTCAGTGGAGACCTTACCACTCTCTACAACCACCTGAAAGGAGATCGCAGACAGGTGGGGGATGGCCTCCTCTCCCAGGCTACTAGCTACAGAACAGGAGGACAGTCTCAGGCTGTGTGCCAGGAGAGGTTCTCTTTGGATAACAGGAAGGCTTTTCTCACTGAAGGGGTGGTTAAGCACTGGAATGGGCTGCCCAGGGAGGTGGTGCAGTCTTCATCCTGAACACCTGGTGTTCAAGAAATGACTGGATGTTGGACTTAGTGACGTGGTTTCTTTGACATGGTGGTATTTGTTCGTGGTTGGACTTGACAATCTTGAAGGTCTTTCCCAGCCTTAATGATTTTATGTTTTATGATTCTATGAAATTAAAAGGAGAAAATAGCCCTATAAAATCTGAACTCCTTAACTATTCTGTGAAAAACCACATTTTAAAATTTTGGAGGTTATTCTTCTGAAAACCCAAAAGACTCTTGTGCACAGAAAAGTGGTTAGAAATCTTCACAGTACAAATATGAATAATACTAACTGTGGTATTTATCTCAGCTTTGTGTTAATATGTCACTGTCTAAACATCGGAGATCTTTGTATGTGAAACACTGATCTGATGGATTTTGTCAAGGAAATACATAATTTGCTCATGGTCCTATCCTTATTAAAAACTTGCTGCCATGGCATTCCTGAAGTAGAAGATTATATGAACACAATTGCTCAAAGTATTACAATATGTTTGTGTAATTTGTATAGTATATACGGAGAGAGAGAGTTATTTTTGAACACATATATACAAAATACATAAATTCTCAAGGAATCATAAAGAAAATAAATCATTTTTTCTTGAAAGCCATGTAAATGACTTTGATTCCTACAGCTTAACATTCTCAAAATTATTATTATTGTCGAGAAATTGTCTGACTCTTCTGATTCTTGCTTTTCTCTGTCTCTCTAGATCTATGGCCTTTGCTGAGGAGAAGCCATGCAATATTTTAGATGTGACAAAAGGAAAAAAAATCTATCAGTAAACATCCACCTACAAAATCAATTTATATAGGTTTGCTTCTGAATATACCAAATTCATGGGAAACTATAATTTATTGAAGTTTTGTACTCCATTACAACTCAGTACATTAAAATTGCATTTTCTTGAAAGGGATGGAAAAGGAACATTTTCTCTCCCTGCCTCTAAAAAACGTATTGTCAAAGCTTTTTGAGATTTGCCAGCTACATTTCCTTCCTGCAATTTTTGTGCTCCATCTAATTTTGGGTACATTATTTATCTATCTTGACTGTTATCTAGTTTATTTGTGTTATATTTTCAGCAGCTAGAAGGCCAAATTGAGAAAGTAAAACTACTAGTTTAATAAGCAGGAGGAAAGCAATCAGCTGCAAATAATGGTTGCAATAAATAGAAAGATTCATTCAACTTTCCTTTCTTTACAGCTTGCAGAGTAGAATGAGGCAGTTTTAACAGTATGGAATAGGGGCACAATTTTGTTAGCAGTATTTCTATTTGATTGCTATGTATATTCTCCAAGAATCTCAAGATTCTGTGAAAAACCCCTACCCTTTATATCTGTTTGAGCAAAATCAATTTGGATTTTTTGCTGAGTCTAGAAATGGTGAGGCAACATTTATGTATCTGAAATTTATTTTGTTTCTGTTTGCTTCTGATATATAATGTCTGTTTTTCGAAATCCTCTTTCAGATAAAACAGCTTAGTCTGAAAAATATGCAAACATACCAAGCAATGGTCATTGTTCCTGTCAAGCACAAGTGCTGAGACTTCACCTTTCTTTCACTTGTTCCACTTTGCATAAGACACAGATATTTAAAACCACTTGCCACAGATAAACTGTGGTATTTTTTGAAAACCCTGAAAAATTAAGTGATAATAAAACCCTGGAGTGTCAAAAGCAAGTGTTTGTCAAAGTTTTGTTTTCTACGTGTCTGGGAGTCTGAAAACATTATGGATATCTGTGCAGGAATTCCTTTCCAGTCTTTCAAGATTTACCTTTTTGTTCTGCCATTGGAAAGTTCCCAAGGTCATATTGCTAACAATGACATGGCGATCTTTAAAGAAAGGCATTTTCAGTACAGTAAAACTTTCTGGAAAGCCTTTGAACTTGAAATGCACTCTAAGAACAGGACTTCTCAATAATATGAAGACTTCTGAGTAGTAGGTGGAAAATTGCATTAAAAAAAAAAAAAAAAGAAAAGAAGTTGTACAAGATAAAAATAATAGCAAAAAACTTGTACAAAGGTGCCAATTTGAAGCCAGGTTTTCCCAGAAAGTAAAATCAATTGACCTGTTTACAATATTACAAAAATTATGAGTTTGAAGCTCTGACTCAAAAATAAGCCCAACATTGTTCTCCTATATCCCTTGTGTGTAGAATTGAAGCCTGATTTTTTGTGTAAAATAAGAGAAGAGAAAATCTTCCTACAGTAATAGACAAGGAACAGAATGTCAAGAAGCCATTTAGCCATAATTTTCCTAATGTATTTTCTGGAGTGCCACTCTTAAGAAACACATCTGTTTCATCTTGAAAGCCAGAGTCTGTTCCCTTTAAATCTGCCTGGTTAGTATCAAAACAGAACAGGTAATGTTTAATTTTAATCCTACAGGTTATGTGCCAACTATTGTTTGGATTCATTTTTCTTCCCCTATTTTTCTTCTTCTGCAACATAAAAGGCATCTGTGAAAAGGGGTAGATCCTCTCTGTATTATTAGGTAGATTATAACCCATGTACAATGTGCAAGAACTTTTCTGAGTTTAAGAAATGATGATCTAAATATCTAAGACTTGCAGGGGGTAAAGGATTCAATCTGGTACAATGAATACCATTTCATATTCTTCTGCTTTTAAGTGTGAAAAGTTATATCTCAGAAACTGCATACATTCTTTATTTTTAATCTACATTTTTTCCTTTTGGTTTTTTTTTCAGTTAAATGAAAAACTGTGCTTCACAGTGATAACAGGAAGTTCATATTCCTGCCCAGTTCACAATGTTTTTCATAGTCATTGCAGGTGAAATTTGCTATTGTGCAGAGAACTGGCACAAAATCCAAGTATTCCTTAAATGTTGCCTGAAAGCAGCGTGCTCTGGCCTGTTTATTGCCTCCTACATTCTGCTATGTCTTTAGTGCATCTCAGAAAATGAGTGACCTTACTGCTGCTCTTGTCCCAGGGTTAATGTCGGATCAGGACTGGAGGTAAGGGAGCCCAAGCAGCTGCTGTTGCAGAGTGATGTTTCAATCAAAATCAGCGCTCAGCTGCTTGAGGTGCCATGAAGTTTTTTGGCAGCTGTGGCAAAGAGTTCTTGCAAGGTACTGTAGTGAAATATTACAGAAACATGTTGTTTTCTGGTATGCTGGATAAAAGACAAAGGAGAAAGGCAGGTGGGAAGGCTTTTCCAAAAAGAATTGGGATTGGATATCTGCAAGATGGTACAAGACTCATAGGCTAGAAAGAACAAGTGGTGACACTGTATGGAACACATTGCATTTTATGTGCCTTTTACAATATCACAAATCCATCTGCTCAATTCATTGAAGTGATAGAAACAGTCTAAACTCATCTATACTCTCTGGTTTATAGTGAAAATACATATTGCTTTTGAATATCCAAGACATTATTACACCAAATAAAAAATTATTTGAACACGTTTGTTCCTAGTTGTTTTACCACAATCCTCAGTCCTCATTTCAGTCTTTGATATTAAAAAATTTGACAATAATTTTGAAAGATATCAATTAGTCAGTAGAAGAAAAAGAGGTGGTGAACTTCTTTTATACATATGGAATGATGACTTCATAAGAATTTTTTAATAATAATGAAATCTGTTATGTGGACACAAATAGTTCATGCAAAACTGGGGCTCATACTTCCTGAAGTCATTGTGCAGATATACATAACAATGCCGGGTTTAATTCTAATTTGTAGGCCTGATACTTTACTCCTTCGTCCGTGCTGATCTCATTCATTTCCACTGTGGGAAATCCTGCCTTAAACTTAGCTACCAGGAGAAAGAAGTTTTAACCTTTAGTTGGTCAAGTACTTAACTGTTATTCCTGCTTTTTTTTTTTTTTTTTTCTCCGTGGCTCATTCTTGACCTTGTCATATGTAAACGTTTTACTCCAGTGGTGGTCCCAAGCAGATACATGTGGAATTTCCTTTTCCCAGTCTGAGCAATGCAGCTTGACTTAACATATAAAAACCGTTTCACAGCAGTGCTCTAATCCAGTGGTTTATTCAGCTGCATATCCTCTCAGTCACCTGTATACTTGTTTGTTTTGCTGCCAGAATTTTGCTGATATCTGCCTCAATTTGTTCAGACAAAAGAAAAGCTCACCATCAAAACCAGGTATAATGGTCACATGGATGTTTATACATTGGTTACTATTTTATTTTAAATTTTGCCCTCTCTCCATAAATATATTTGGCTTTCAAATAGTTTATTCCTCGGGTTTAGTTTTCATAATTTTACTCCTTAACTGTAACAGCTTCTCTTGTGATTGGAACCCAATTTTGTTATTAACAAATCCATCTTTGCAAGGATTATTAGGCAAAAGATGAACTGATAAACCAGTCCTCTGAACTGCATAAAACATTCTGCCCCCTTTGTTCTCCTCATTTTGAGGCGTCCCACTTTTGCAGAAAAATTGAAAGGAAACAAAACCAAAACTGCTAAACTGATTGTTATCTTTTTTGTCTGGTCGTTCTGGGTGGCACTGAACATCTTTGTGCATCATTCATGGTCACGGGAGAGCACTGAAGTAGAGCTGCTGACTTTTCTGGCGGATTATTATACTTCTTCCCAACAATTAAAAAATCAAAAGCAAAGATTTTTCATGAAAACACAGTTTTACATACAGGTGTCAGTTTGTTAAAAAATTTCTCTTCTGTTGAGCACTCCTTTGTAAGGTGTGAAACTGTGCCAATTGCCTGAGATTTGTAAGTCTAACACCTTGAAGTACAATCTAATTTGAAAATGGAAATTATTATATAAATATTTCTTTGTTCAGTCCTGTTCTGCCCTAACTTTTGTCTCTTTGCATTAAGGGTTGTTGATAAGAGGAAATACGGTCTAATGGAAATTAGAACTGACTACTGCTTTTTATTGTATTTAGTTGCTATAAATATGACTTCTGCTGTTTCTTTTGAAATTGTTCTGTCTATATAACAGAAATTATTTAGTTTATAGACAAAGAACTATATAATTATGATTAAATAATAACTAGTATTAGAAATTAATGATCATATGCAAATCTCTAATACAAATAGCAGTACCTTGCATTAAAAGCTACATAATTGATCTAAAAAACACATTTCATTCTGCTTGCAAAGCTGTATTAAAAAAGACCTAATCCAAATAAAGAGTTGTATCAAAATAGAAAAAAATACACGAGGCAAGACTGCCAAATTATTTATCTTTCATTAAGGGAGAAAATCACACATAATTATCTATGCTATATGAGCACATTTGCTTCAAGTCAACATGGAATTTAACAACAATAACCATAAAAAATGCAACCCATAACAAAGCTGAATCTAACTAGCTATTATGAAGTAAATGCTAGAAGAGGGAAAACCGAACAAGGAGAGTACTCACTTAATAGTACTGCATTCTCCACAGTCAGAAAGGACTACTCATCATTTCAAAGTACAGAAGCAAAATTATATGCTTGGAACTTATTCAGTGAGTGGTTATCATGTATATCTTTGTAGCTTTCCCATAAACAAATTACAATAGAGCCACTTTTTAAATTAAAGGATGTTGATGCTTCGAAATTAAGTAGGGCTGTGATGCTTTGTGATTTTATTCAGACATTTTGGAAAGATTAAATAGTAAGCTCTGAAGGAAAATACTAGCTCTGAATTTGCATTTCAAAACATTTTTTGCTTTTTGGTCCTAGTTAAAATCTGTTCAGTAGCTGACACATCTGAGGAGCATGAGGTGATGAATCATTTCCGAGCTTACAAAACTGTAATCAGGAATACAGTCACCTTAAGAACTGTCCATTACCTGTGATTAGTATATGAGAATTTCATTCTCTACACCATTACCAGTTCATTGGCAGCTATAAATGTATAAAAATCAAGATGTATTTTGAACAGTTTCAGTAAAAGACAAATTACGGGGCTTACATCCTTTTAGTGGGAGTACATACTGTAGCACATAATAATAGTATAAACCCCACAGTTTGAACACTTTACAGACCAGGATGCTCATTCCATTAGCATAATATTTTAATATGTCATTGTATTTCAAGGTGAGATTGCAGAAATTGTTTAAATCCATTGACATATCAAGCAATAACACGAAAAGCATTCATTATTATTATCCTGATAGAAATTGTAGTAAGCCCTTCTGGAGTTCTGAACCAAAAGACCAGAAATTTAGAATAATTTAGTGAAAGATTTAATTTAGATGAAAACCAAAGAAACTTTAAAATCTTTGAAGTTTAAGACATCTGTAAAATGTGTTAGCATAATAAAACTATAAAATTCAGCAGTGCCTCTTCCTTACAATGGCTTATCATTTCTTAATATAGTTATCTGGGGATGGAATTTTCTTCAGCTGATATTCTGGTCTTATTTTCTTTGTTGGGCAGATCATCATTGAAATAATGCATTTTACCCATTACTTCTTTGACAGTGACTGAACATCAAAGATGAGCCTGAAAGAAAATTCTGAATTTTAATTTGCTTGTATTTCTTGTTGTTCCATTGTTTCTTACTGAATGTTCTTAATTTTATATTAGGGACAATTGCAACTTGATGCATAAAAATCAGTTTGTTGGAACCAAATCCTTTTTCAAGCAAAACCTGGCAGAAATATTTTTAATATTTTGTATTGACATTTTGAAATTTTTTTATGCAGTAAATTTTAATTATAGACCAAAAGCAGACCCATATTTTTGAATTGCTTTGTAATATGAAAAAAAATCCTTTCACTGTTCTTCACATGGTACTCTCCTCACAGCTAACTGATGCTGAAGAACTGTCCATTTCTGTGATAAACCTATCTTAAATATATATATATTTTATTTTGCCAGGAGTGATGTCTCTAATGCTCTAGGTACTCAATTTATATACAGTAGCTCAGAATGAAATTAACTAGAAATAATGAACATGTTTAAAATTATCAAAATATATGAGTCATATTGCTAAATTTGGAAGTTTTCAAGAGCATAAGCCATTCCTAACAATTTGTACACAGCTGAAGGTATTCATGTCAGCTCTTCTGCAGTCAGTAGAGATTCAAAAAGATGGTTTGCAGGGAAGAGATAACCCCTGGGAAAGACAAAAAAGGTGATTTTACATTGCTATGACTTGGATGATTATATGATTCACCATCATATTCCCCTGACAACTGCAGCTCATACAATGAGGGATATGAATAGTTTGTGTCACTGCAGCTGTGCTCTAGGAAGGCTTTCCAGAGGAGTAGCAAAGGCATGTTTCTGCTTGCTTATTTGTCACAGTTCATGTTTTAGATTCTCCTAAATCTTTGGATCTGGGTCACTCTGAGCGAAATCCTAGAGATAAAGCCCACACTGATTTTGTGGGCTGATTTTGCTGATTTTGTATATGAAGATGAAATTTGTGACTCCATGTATTAATTTTCAGTCTAGCTTTGATTTCTGAAAAGAGAGATGATGAGGGTGCAATTAATAGTGAAATCCTGGTCTACAGCGGAGCTGTTTCTACAGTCATTCAGGCTTCTGCTCATATGAAGGAATAGTTGAAATTTGTATCATGCTTGTAGCTTTATTTTTATTTGTTTTAACATATTGCCAAATTTATATGAATGCGTAAAATGCCACAAGTCTTTATCAAAAACCAAAATAAAATCTATTCTTGTCTCTGACCATAAACAGGAAACTTCAAAGGCAATTTCTAGTTGTCAGTCTATGGAAAGAGAGGTGGGAAATCTTCAGTAATTTTCTCAACCTGTCTTCCACAGTCCAGATTTTGGCCAGACCTTCCTTATTCAGTGATATTTAGATATAACTTCTACAACTTATGCTGCTTTTTTTAACACACCTATCCTGAATTGCTGCATGGATAATCTTCTGTTTTGAAGATAAACTGTATCCATTTAGTTTTGTTCCTCCATAAGGAAAGACAGTCTATACACTGTGTATGAGCTGCTTTGTTGAGCAGGTTCCTTGGAGAATACATACAAACAGACTTTAAAATCTTTTATAGCTGCTGATGTTAGATCTACACATGAAAGAAGGTTAAAGTACGGGGGAAAGGCTAAGAACGCAAGAGATGAACAAATGTGTCTCTTGCTTTGGGTAAATCTTGGCACTTCTGTCAGTCTGCAAAACCCAGCAAAATGAGCTTGCTTTTAAAGTGCCTGCTATTGTGGCTTAATTCTATTTCCCTTATTCACATGTGAGGATTGTTTACTTCTGAGGATGCAGTGGAGGATCTCTAACACAAAACAGAGAAATAGGTTCTTTCATGTGACTGCTTCACTTCAAACCCACCAGTAAATTCTTTCAGTCAGTGAATAAATTATCTTGGGCTTGTACAAATACACACAAAGTTCAGAGCAGTTCTGGTGTTAATACGAACCATTTGGAGAAGTTGTTATCAAAACAAAGCTGAAAATTATCTCTCCAGCAAAAGCTGATTAAGGTAGGATTTTATCTCTTCATAATTGCTTGTATTTTAGGATGGGGTATGGGATAGGATGGTTTGCTGGGCTGGACAGTCAGGCCTTAGTCTGAAGATCAGTTTTTCAGCTCAAAATTTTATGATTTTAATACACCACAGCCAGGTTTAGCATGGTTTGTAATATTTGATTTATATAAAGAAATATATTTTTAATATCTTAAGCTAAAGAGTATTAGAAAATTAATGCTTATCATGGTTTTAAAGTCCTTTCTGGAAATTGGTAATAGAATGACATTTTATTCCCCAAATTTAACACACGATGTGGAGCCCTTTTCAAATGCAGTATATAAAATACTGTAAGTAGGACCAATCAATCCGAATAAGGCTCCTTGCATTCTTTTGAGTAAAGATGCATTGATGTGTGGAACTGCTAATTACTACATGATGTAATTCCAAGAGACTGGCTGACCTTGAATTGGGAGTGTCCCTTCTTCACGCAATGTGTACTGGGGGATAGACAAATTCTTTAGGTTTTAGTTAATTAAGTGGTCAAATTGTTTTTAAGTGACTATTGAAATAAATTGAGCAATGAAAACCATTCTGACCCTCTCCCATCTGCAAAAACACATTCTAGAAAGGATAAATCCCACCGTATTCTTTTTATTTCCATTACCTCTGGGGAAAAAAGTTGTGAAGCAGGTCTACTTGCTTTCTTTCACCTGTCCTGGATTCTAAGCATTGGCATAGACTGCTATTGGTCAGTGTTTAAAATTTAAGATACCATATTACTAATTTTTGAGTATGAAAATGCAATATATACAAAAGATTATAATTTCACCAGTAATGAAAATTAATAATTTTAAAATATAGATTTTGAAAAAGAACAGATTATTCACAAATATAATACAGTAAAAAATACCCTAACTTCACTGGCTGCTTCAGGAAGCAATGGCAGAACCTTTATAATATTGCTATAAAGGATCCTCTAGCAATACTGCAAAAATGAGACATTTAAAAATTTAATTAAATTTTAAAAATTCTTAATTTTTGAAAGAATCAAGAGACACTTATGTTCTTCCAAACTACCTTTTCACTGGAGTTGCTGGAGAACTTACAAGCTAACCACTTGCAAGTAGTGGCTTCTGAGAGTGTTTAGAAACTTGAGAATGTATATAGCATGTATATAGCATATATATATATATACACATATATATACATAAAAATACCAAGTGTATATAAATAACTGATAGAAAGTGAAATCATCTGCATCAAGGTAATGCTCCTATAAATTACGTCATAGGTAGATTAAAAAGTACAAAATGTGTTAAATACATAACAGAAAATACCCTAAATATCCAGACTTGCTGACATACCTCTCTGTCTTTAACATATAGTCCAAACAGTAGGACCAGAAATTTTTGTCCATCAGAAATTTTTGTAAAGACCCTCTTGGTCTTTTTGATCCTGGAAAGGACAAATTGTCCCTCTATTAAGGTTGTGTTACAACTGAAATATCACTCTGCAATGCAGTGTTCAAGTGAGAGCAGGTTCTGATGATAGTTGTCTAGGGCAAGAATATGAATTCAGCTTTATACACATCACTAATGAAAAGTGGAGTACCAGAGGTGTAATCTTCTAGTAAATCTTTACAAGGGCGTTGTTAAGGCACAGAAATGACTAAAAGCCATACTTTGGTCCTGACTTTGTGGTTTTACACTGTGTCTCTGTGTCACAGTTTACTGTAAGGGAGAAAAATCTCTCCACAGATAAAAAGAGCAACACCTGTTCTTTAGTGAATAAAAAATTTGAATTTTAAATCAATTAAAAAAAATGTAATTTTTGGAAATAGTCAAATTAAGGGAAAAAATTCCACACTCAAATGAAAATTTTGTTAACAAAGAATGTACAGATTTAGGCTGTTTAATAAACTTCCCTTAAATATGAATTTTGATGACAACAATGGAATATCCAGACTGACAACGTTTTCCTTATTTTTGGAATATCTATATCTCTGTCCCTTGAACATGAAAAGGCTGTAAGTCTATCCTTTCCTTTATTACAAAATTATTACATGGGACACTATTAAAAGTAAAACTGAACTTTGAAACAACCCCAGAGTGTAAGGTATTTATCTGCCCTCTTCCTCATTTCTGGGAACAAGACTACTGAAAGAAGCACTTGAAAATTTTAAAATTTGACTACTTGTTTGGATACTATCAAAGAATTGTAATGGTTAACTGAGAATCATCAAAAGTAAAGGGCTTGGGAAAGTTGTAAAAGCAGATCTGTGACACAGATGAAAAAAGAAAACCATAGAGCTATGCTGTAGATGCTAATTCTGAAAGTGAAAGAGTTACATTAGAAGTGAGGAAGGACATTAGACAATAAGCAGTGTCTTCAATCTAGGTCAAGCAAACCTTAGGATAGCAGAAAAATATATCTGTCAAGATATAGAAAGTTTTAGGCTTAATAATGACGTACTGTGCATTGTATTTTAAGACTAACAAGCAAGCATTGTTTTAAGCAAGTGTATGTGTATTAGCATTGCTTGGCTAAAGCTCATGTCAAGTAAGCTTTTGCATTCTGCTATTGGCTAAAAGCCTTTTAAAGTCTATTGTAACACAGAACTGAGCAGCTGTTGTTGCCTGGGGTGCGAGCTGCTGTCCCGTGTAAAGAGACTCTTGAAGAAAAAATAAAAACCATCTCGAGACGCATCCCTCGGCAGTCCCGTCCCGTTCGTGGGTTTGCACATATTTTATGTATGTTGATGGCAAACACCTTCTTTTGTCCAGGGTTGCAGAGACTGCAGAGGTACCCAGCCCCAGGAGGCTGACTCAGGACGTGAGCTGAGATGTTGAAGAGGCCTCCAAGTTAAGAATGGGAGGACTCTGTGGACCCTAAAGCAGTGCTTCCTTAAAGAAAGCACTGGAAATACTAGAAAGTGTATGAATCAACACTCTGGGTCCCAAAATATAAGCCTGGATATGGTAAGGAAGTTCTCCCCATGGGTTGCCCTAAGAACCATGATGGATTCACTTTGCAAGGCACTTATCTACAATTCTTTGACTTCACATTTTTATGTGCTCCAGTCAGCTTTCTTCTGGTAGTGCTGAAATATCAGCTTTGATTATAGTAGGTTTGAGAACAACAGAAATTTACCAAAAGACCTTAGAAGATGCTTTACTACAAGTCTGACATCACAAGGCCCTCTAGGCTCAGTAAAAAATAAATATGAAAATTATGATACAACCCCTAAGAGTATATACCCAAACTATTGTAAAATTCTCTCTCAAGAAGGGAATTTTTTAAATTTCTCAATAATATTTGGACTTTGTTGTTACAAGAGCCTCACACTATGAAGGTGTCCTGTGGACACTAATATATTCTGTCACCCTTAGCTTTGCAGGGGTTTCTGGGTCTGTTGTGCTGATGTTCATTTTCATTAAAGAGAGATGGAAATTAGTAATATACAAGGCTAACTAAGGATAACTATAAATGCTCATGATACTAAGTTTTTCTACTTTATACACTCTAACTTTTTCAGATTGCAGCATTTCAAAATTCCAGGGGAAGAAAATTTGTGTTAAAACCATTTGAAAATGAACAAATTCTTAAGTCTAATGTTCTCCTCTCCCACTACTCTTGCGTTTGCACGAGTTTTGCCCATTTATAGTCTTTGCTTTCTTAAATGAAAAAGCACAACCTTTTCAAAACCTCTTCCAATCATCTCCCTTCAAAATCAAGGAATCACCAAACACATCTGGTCTGACATAACAGATTCCAATTTAATTGCATTCAAATGGAGATAAGTGCTGAAGACAGAAGTGCAAGAATACATATTCAGCTTTCCTAAACATACATCTGCTTCTGTCTTTGAACCTGGAACAAATCATTAATTACATCCCATGACTATTCAGAAGTGCCACCTTTACTTGAAATATACTTAACTTTACTGGGAATAAACACATTTGAAGTTAGAGATTAATTTAGAACTTTCCCCCCTCATCCTATTTAAATGTGAATTTAAGCTGACATTGCAGCCGAAGCACTCTTAGTCAAGCAGAGGTTGCCTATGTCATTGTTCCTGGCATTTGCTAATGCTTCAACTTTTGATGGAGTACTAAAGATATTAACAGAGAAACCCCCCATCACATTTGGCATGGAATTTTATAGTAAAAGTGTGTAACTCCTCTTAGTTTGGGAATTTGAAAATTATTTAAATATGTTCAGGAACACCAGAAACTTCCACAGCTTCAGTGTGTTCCTTGGAAATTTGTGGATTATAATTTATAGATCAGTGACCTTGTTGGGGTGTCTTTTTAGGTTTCTGTAGAAAAGTACTAAATGCAAACTTTATCCCCAGTTTCTTTCTATTCAGTAAATGAAAAATGTGCATGAAGTCTTATTTGGTCTGACTGACAGAGCCTTCTTCACTAATGATTAGCTGTAGCTAATTATCTTAGGTTAGTTGGAATATGTCTGGAAATTTGATAGATTGTATAATAAATGGTATGTTATTTCTCTTGTTTTCTGGGATTGGTTTACCTTATGATTCTTAGTAAAGGGGAATAAAAAATTGAAAGAGATGTTCAAAATCAAGGCTTTAGGTTTTACTTCCTGAAATTTAGCGCAGGTTGGGGTGACGCAGTGCTGCCTGGTATAAAAGTCTTGGTTTGCATGACTCATAGTCTGGCTCAGGCTAAAAATGACCCAATATTAAACAGCACATGTGTGTATGTTTGTGTGGAAGTGAGCAGTATATGAAGAACTCAGATAGTAGTTAAAATTAGTTTTATTACTTGTCAAGTAAGACGTTCCAGACACACACTTTTCAAATTACCACAAACAGGCATTTTAAAGAAGTTGGCACCATTATTTTAGTTCTTATACCTGCTGCTTTACAAAGTCTAATAATGTTAGAGTTTGATTCAGCTTTCTCGTGGCAGTTTAACTGTACATGTAGGATTATCTTTGACAGATGATGGGTGTCTTAAAAAACAAAATGTGCTCCAGAGATCACTGAAAAAGAGCTTTTCATTTTTTAATTTAGTGAATGAACTTTCCTGTTTTGTTCCAGGTTTAGAACACAAAAATATGTAAATTTTAATCAGAAACACAGCAGGATTCCTTGTGAACAGAAACAAGTGATCTCACAAATTCTAACATCTTGTCTAGGCCCACGTTTAGGTTTCACTGCATGCTCATTTAGATGTCGCACCTCCATATCATGTCTGAATTTATGAAATTTGAATCAGGATTTTGGAAGAAATCTATGTGAAATATGAAGTGCAGAGAAACATTTGAAAATATACATTGCTTTTCAAAATTTCTTATGTTTAACATTTGTTAAAGATCCTCCATCAGAATTTTGTCTCTTAAGCAGCTTCATGTAAGTGATCACATTGGAAAGTCTTTTTGACTTTTAATAGTCTGCAAGGCATTAAGCCTTTTATTCTTTTCTTTAGGAAAAAAAATGAAGTTGTGTTACTAAGATACCTTCAAACATTTCAAGAAGTGGCGCTGAGAACTTCAATGCCAGCTCAGTCAAACCTCTGATATTTGCTGTTATCTCCATGCATGTTTACAGCAGCTGACATATGAAAAGCCTGGGAATAATTCGAGTTTGCAGGCGATAAAACAAGCCCATTTTGGATCTGAATCTGGCTGTCAAATCACTTCATTGGGTTAATCTGACACAAAATGAAAGCACACAAATGAAAGCAACTTTTGGCAAGCCTGAAAAGATGGGCACACATCTGCAAGCTGAGTGATTAGCTTAGTAGTGTCCTTTCAAAAATCACCTAGGAACTCCTTCCCCCACCCATACATAAAGTAGAGCTTTTTGTTCTTCAAATGTTTATTTATAGAGTTATAATAGGGAAATGGAGGAGAGAGGGCTTGGGACTTTGATGATAGTGAAAGCCTGTACACCCCAAAGGTGGTAAAGCAGATAAGCATTATAGGATTAAATGGGCATGACAAATTTGTGTTTCAACTGGGGACACCATTTCAGGCAGAGATTTTCCTTTGGCTGCAAAGCAGAAGATTTAACTAATATATTCTGCAAAGGAAAAAATCAGCAAAGGTGGGAGGTTTTTCACAGTCAAATGATTGATTGCCTTTGGAAAACAAAGGAAGGAATGGTGTGCCAAGGGGTGGTACTTCTCCTAAGTGAATGCCTGGTGGTCTTATGTCTCATGCTGTTATTTACTTTTACACAGTGCCTCTCAGGCCAGGATGTGCAGAACACTGTATATCAAAGAGATGACCGTGTATTTGGGGGTTAGAAGCAGATTCTGTGCAAAATTCCATTCTAGCAGTAAAATATGGTTTTTCAATATCTTGCTTAGTGTTTGAAAAAAGCAGAGAGGGCAGAACAGGAGGAGGAGGGGCAGGTGAAAACACAACGAAGATTATAAAGAAGACCATGAAATTAAAAAAAATAAGTGCTGAAAAGATCATATTGGTAACCTCAGTTATTCTCAAAGATTAGTCTTTCATTTCGTGGTGGCTATGAATTACCACAGGAGTGGTAAATGTTTTGCCCTAAGTGAAAACCAGTGTTCTGTTCCTGAGCTATGTGCATCAACCATCAGCCTCTCTGGGACATCCATGCCACACCTACTGCAGCAGAAACTGGTGAACCAGAGCAGAGTGTGTGAACAAATTTGCCTGCGTTTGATAAGGTGAACTATTGCACCAAAGGTGTGATCTGCTTTTGGACAAACAGGGCTTACCAGAAATACCCATTGATCTATGTCCTCCATTTCCAGTGCCTGTAAAGAAAAAATACAGATATTATGGGCTGCAGCAATTGTAAATTAATTCAGCAGAGAGTGTACACTTAGTGGAGACTTACCTTTGCCCTTCATTGTAACAGGCAGACACAACAGGAGAAAGCAAAACAACAGAGTAGATGTTCTGCACACCCTGAAGATGTCTGTCCAACTTGCTTGGAAATATGGGCAGAAAGCTTCCCTCATTTGTTCTCCCAAGCCCTGGTTTTACAGCGCATGAAAACATTTTTTACCCATTAAACAAATATGCAGTTATAAGCACAAAAAAAAAGAAAAAAAAAAGAATGGAACTTGGGGAAAAGTACTTGTATTTAAACAAAAAAAATCACTGGATTAATTAATTATTAATAATTAATCACTAATTAATTTTAGTCTGACTTGTGGCAAGCCCATGTGAAACTAAAAGTAAAAAATTACAGTAGTAAGCAGGCTTTTCTGTCTTACTCATAAATAAACCTCATATTTTGTTCTATGTTGAAAAGAACATTTCATGTTTATACTAAAATCTACACTTATTTTCTAGACTTTCATTTCCTAGAGATAGTGGGATAAAGAAATAGGTTTAGCAGGGGTTTTTTTGACTGTTCACCAATTGTATGAAACAATCAAATGAACTTTAATTTCAACAGATTTAGTTACTACAACGTATTACCTCACCACACTATTACCACAGTAAACCTTCCTCATTCTCTGCTTTATGTGGCACACCATCATTTTGCTTGCAAAGATATACTGCAGCTGCAGATTCACTTGAAGATTTCTAGTACACTAGATATGTACAGCTGAAATCACAGTCAGTAAAAGAAAATAACAATGGCTCCATTGTTACATTGGTTACAGCATAAAACCATACCTACAGCATTAAACAGAAAAGAATATACCTCCCTGAACACACTAGGCAGTGGAAAACATTAGAAATAATTGGACAGGGGTATTTCAGGGGAGGCATGATATTTTTTAATCAGCTCTTCCTTCAGATGTTTTTCTGCTTGCTTTGCTTTGTTCACTGCACTGGGTGTCTTGCTCTTGCTGTCTCCTGTTTCATTTCACTTGTTTTTACTGGGTGAATTGGGTCTGGGAAAGAAAGGAGGATAAAATAAGCAGTTTTACTTTCTATGAGCATTGCTTTAGGTCTTGGCAGGGTGTCTTACTAGCTTTCTGCAGAGTTTTTAAGCTTCTCCTAACATTATCCTCTAAAGAGGACATGTGTGCAAAAACTATTACAGATAACAAGGGAGAGAAAAAAATTCCAGACTATGTATTGTGATTTGTGAATGTTCTGTTTGCAGCCTTCCTGAGAAGATATATTAGTGGTTGTTTGGAATTTCCTTGTTTTTCAGGAGCGGATTGAAATATCTGGACTGCGAGCCCTAAAACATGGTCAATATAATCTGAAATTTACATGCCTATGTGTCAATCAGGATTATTAACACTTTTGAGAATTTTATCATTAACTCCGACTCTGTCAGAATAAATATCAAGCCATGCTGTGAACACATAATTGAAAGAGAAATTGAGACAACAAATGGCAGGATAGGTTTATCACAAAAGGTAAACTAGTTACATTTAGGACCCTAAAAGAACTTAATTCCATCTTATGGTTTTAAAGGTGGAAAAGCACACACTCTGCTTTCTCTGCTTTTAATGGAAAGATTGATATCCTATTTTGTGGTCAGTGATGATATTAATAAAAATAAGTATTTTAAATTCTATATGTAAACTTTTCTTAGAAAAGCCATTATCTTGGCTAATTTTACAAAGGCTTTATAAAATTATCTTTAAGCAGCTTCATACACTTCAAGCAAGTCAATTTGCTTTTTCATCAAAGCTAGTGTTTCAGGGTGTATTCTGAAACTTAATTTTGAAAGAAACAACGTTTATTAGAAATCTTCTTTTGGAAAAACAGCCTACAAATCACAGGCCCTATTCCCTTGGAGACCCTGATCTGTAAGCTGAGTTGACATGGATAGCTCCATGTCAAAATTCAGTATCTAACAGGCTGTAGAGTGCTTCCAGTTCTCAACCTGAGACAGCACTAAGAGGCTGTGTGCAGCTTTGCATGTGAATAGGATAAATAAATTAGTGCACTAAGGTATACCTGTCAGCTCTTGAAACCTCTACTGTAAACAGAAGCACTTGTCGAGGAAGAATACATTTTAAAACGCACTTAGAAGTTGCTGGACTGGAAAGGCTTCACAAAGCAAAAGAATGGGAAGCCTGGGAGGGGTGTAACACAAACAGGTGTCACTTTCATATGTCTTCAAACTCACACTTCAGTAACCTTGTTTTTCTGATAAGCCTGAGACCCTAACACAAATAAAAATCTAGGCTCAGAGTCATATTGTTGACTAATGTCTCAGATACAACAGTGAATTTTAGTTTCTTCAATGATAAAAAAATTGAATATCTTTGAAACAAGTGTATAGTCAATCTAGCAATTTATTCCTTTGGCTGACTGTGAAGTTAAACCTGTCAACATACATCAACTTAGTGCAAGGGAAAGGAGGTGCTAAAGACATTAATCATGTAAGGAAAAAATACAAAATAAGAAAACAAAATTGCAGCAACAGACACCCATGGTTATTAACCCACAACAACCCCCAAGGTTAAAGTGACTTCTACAACTATGCACAGTCAAGAAGTTTCCACAAATCAGCTGTGGTCAGTAGAGATCTGCCAATCTTTCTGTCAAAAAATCCTCTCAGACCTTGCTTTCATGTCAAAGCTGCAATGCTGTGGACAAAGGAAGCATGAATATTTGTATACTGGGCCTTTTGTTCTGACACTCAGATTGTGCCAGCAGCATTTGATTCAGGACAAAGGATTCCTCTGAGGTCTCTGTCCTCTGGAGAGAATCTCCACTGTATGCCTCCAGAAGCAAAACTTGCTCCTGGATGCCAGAGCAAAATGCAGCAGTGAAAGGATGGAGCCTAGAGAAATAAATATAGTCTTAGGGTTTTAATGTACTGAGAATCTGTCATTAATTTACAATTTTTTTCTGCAGAACCTAGCAGTTGTTATTTCAACTTACAATTTTATAACAGATAAATCAGGAATGAATGAAAAAAGGTGGTGTGTGCCTTAGGGCAGTATTTAGGATATGTTGGACAATGAAGATTTGTCTTGGACATCCTGCACTTCCCTGGCGCACAGTCAAAACACTAAAGATTTCTATCCAAGAAGGTATGAGGAGGGAACAAAATTACTTTCAATTTACTTTGTAATCAGTTTATTAAATGTCTCTTCTCAGAAGGACTATATAAACAAGGCTACAAACAGGAAATTTGTACTGAGAGAAAAGACTGTTTTGGTCTCCTCAGTTAAAAGACATTTACTTTTGTATGATTTTTAGTTTTGATGCCCTTGTTCTCTTCCTTCTCCTCCACTAGATGAACTTTTAAGTGTGTTAGAGTACTTAAATTTACCCTTACCGTCATGGCTGCTTCAGGGCTGACTCCTTCTTCTGATTTATCTTCTTTTACCAAGAGAACATTCCAAATTCAACCAGCAAAGATGTGATACAAGTTTGAAATTCATAGAATAAGTGTCAAATTATTTTAATTTTAAATTATTTTTGACACTGCAAGCATGACTTTCTAAGTGAAATTAAGAGCAAGCATATTTTTTTTTTTAATGGGGTAAAGAAAGAGTTCCACTAGAATGAAGGCTTAGATTATAACAAAAAGTTTTACTATTGATTTTAACTGTTTGTGTCTATTGTGATGTAATAACCTTAAAACCAAAACTTGAAATGTGTAATGCTAGAAGTACAATTTGAAGAGAGCAAAATGAGATTTTCTTCTTGAAGTATATATGATTTGTATTGAAGTTAACATGAGACAATGTTTGCAGATGCCAGACCAGTGAACATCATTGCGTGAAAGATCTAAGACTATGTAATGCCAGTTAATAGGATGGGAACATTGCATTGTGTTAGACTTTCTCCCAGGGAAAGTCACATCACATCTCGTTAATGTCTAAAAGAATGTTGCACAACCATGAACTGCACACTCTTCTATGCCCAGGCCACATTTTACATCCCAGAAAAATGTTTCTTCTCACCAATCTGCTTGCACAATATGTGCTATTTAGCACCAAATCAATCACCACAGTAAGAAACACAAAGTACATGCAATTTGCTGAGTGTAGACTCCAAAGAAAAGTCAGCCAAATTACACAAAAAGAGTGTAGAGAAAATCTGCTCCAGAGGAGATATGCTGTCCCAGACAGCGGGAAAACTTCCTACCATAATTTTTTTTTTTTTTTTTTTGTTCTCTACACATTATTAAGGCTTATTTATTATAGTTGTGCCTAGTACATGCATTTTTTTTTCCTTTCCAGCAGGACTGTCACATAGGAAACATTGCAATTTGCATGAATTTTCTTAATATTGCAAAATGTTTGGTATTACTTCCCATGTATGTATGTAGCCAGATAGCAAATATCATTAAAAGTGCAAAAATGTCGTGTTTGCAAAGCTAACATCTTCATCCAGGCTTATGTTAAAACCACAAAGACCTCTTTTTCTCACAAAATATCTAAATAAATATGCACAGAATATAACAAGATTTCCAAATTGTTGTTTCAGAGGACACTGAAATATCAGGTTGAACTTCTGAAGCAGTAGACCTCTTCATGGCTTTGACTTGATGTGACAGGAGCGTGTCCTGGCTCTCTCCCCTTTATGTCACCCAGATGAGGAATGTGGTGGAAAAGTACTGACATTTGTCCTATGGGCCTGGGTCTGAGCAGCAGCAAGGAGGAGGAAAGGAAGCAAATGATGCAGCTCATATGAGGATTCAGAAACCTTAACACAGTGCCACGTATGGATGTGGGATAATGGAGTAGGAAATGCATTTTGTGTCGTGTCCCCATATCAACATTCTTTTCTCTCTCTTGTCTAATTCTGTTGTGAGGTCCGAAGTTTTCTGATTTTTTACACATAGGCAAGTAACAGGCCGAAGATTTCAACCTGGTGAATTATGTATAGCACAATAAATGTTGGAATTGTCAGCATGGAAGTGTTGTGAATATGTGTTTGTAATTGTCATTTCTTGGTGGTAAAAACTATCATGCTTGAGTATGAAAAATCAGAATTTTTACACATCTAGAGAGAGAATTTTTTAACCACTGTTTCAAAAAGGAGCTATTTCTGGAACTACTCTGTTTTCAGGGACGTGTGTCCTCACTTGAGTGCAAAATACAGCTATGCTCACTGAGCCTTTATTCAAATTACTCTGTGGAAAGACTTCTCAGCAGATTCTTAATGTATATAGCATGTGACTTGTTGGAATATAGTACACTGGGTGTGAAGGACTTAGCTCTGAGAGAAATAGAGTTTGGCAAGTCTGATATCCACTGCCTCATGAAAAATATGAATATCTGCTTAATTTATTTCAATTTAGGTTTAAAGTTTTAATATTTTTAACATTAAAAAATAAAAATCACCTTTGACAACAATGAAAAAAGAAAAAAATCCCCTTCAACTAACTCATTTTCTGTAAGAGAAAACTTCTTCTCAGGGGAAATCTTGAATGTAGACTTTGTTTGGAGAAAATTTACATCTCACAGTTGCACAATTCTCAAAATAAAACCTTGCAACAGTAAGCCTGACAGGCCTTTAACTACAGCACAGCAGTGCTGCCAAATGCAACATATATTGCTGCTTTCCTCTGGCAGTAAAACTGATGTTTTAAGTGAGTCTTACAACAGGATTTCTCTACTAATTGCAGAAATAGATAACATGTGCCTTGAGCAGCCATTATTCACTTGACAGTAATTTTTCTTAAACTGTAAGTGGCATTCTGCTTCAATAGTGCTCAAGCGTCTGATATTCCCAAAAGAGATGTTAAAACTCTCCCATTAAGGAAATCACTGACTTGTGGATTCTGGCTTTTAGAAATGAAATTACCTGAGGTGGTGTGTACTTGGCTTCTTTTAATCAGAGAGTCCCATATGCAAAGGAAAAAACTTTCAGAGGCTTTTTTTTTATTTTATTTTTTCAGAGTATTTTCTATCCTATTAGCATACTGTATTATTTTGCCTGGAAAAAGTATTTAAAATACGGGAAACATAAACATCTAGGTTAATTTTTTAAAAATATTAATTTTTTCAAAGATTGAAAAATGATTCTTTGATGGGAAATGAATAAAAATCTACTCTGTAGATGGTATAATTTGATCCTATTGGATCCCAGGATCAGCAGTCTTGTCTTCTGAAGGCTCCCTCACAGGTAGAACAACTCTGTCTGGTGTGGAATGCTGCCTCAGCTCTCAAGTAGCAGATCAGGTTTTCTGCCCTTGATTTTCAGGCTCCTAAGTTGCTGCAGCCCAAATGTGATAAGGAAGACCAATGTGTAGTGGATTAATTTTTATCTCCATCTTTTCAACTCTTTTTGCTTCATTGCTTGTGTGACTTGGGCTGTTATATATGTTAAGAATACGAAAATTGGGTTCACTTGCTTGCTCAGCTAAGAGTTTGAATTTTTAAGCAAGTAGATATAACATAAAAAGCTTTAATGTGCATTAAAATCCAGTTAACAGAGAACCTTTTTTAATTTTGTCTCCCCATTTAAAGAGAGGAAGACTCAATTTGAGGGAGACATA
The DNA here is from genome assembly GCA_013400255.1 of Sitta europaea. Classification (NCBI taxonomy): domain Eukaryota; kingdom Metazoa; phylum Chordata; class Aves; order Passeriformes; family Sittidae; genus Sitta; species Sitta europaea. The sequence goes on along the minus strand of VXBS01003439.1, from coordinate 120,224 downwards.
GATCCGAGCATAAACTGCCAGTGATTCTGTGAAACACTGTACTGCTCTTCTATCAAGGGTATGAGATGCATGTAATAAAATTAATTTTAAATTAATCATAAATGACAGTTCAGTAGATTAAGAATAGCAAACTTGCATAAGAAAGTGCTACAGGGGAATTAAAAGTTACATAAAATAAAAGGAATTTGAGTCAGGAACCACTGTCTCTTCATAAAAAAATTTCTTTATTGGTTGATCTCCTAGCCAATTCAAAATATACATTTATATTAACAATTGAATTATTGCTTAAGATGTAATAGGAAAGAAATGTTATATATGATAGTTAATATAATTTACATGAGGAATGATTAAATTATGTTCACTATAGCTCTAGAGAGAGAGACTGAAACACTTTAGAGCTTTAAGTAGTGAATAGTGAAATGCTGCATTTCAGGGCATCTGAATATTATGAATTGAGATTGTAGCCATAGGATTCCATGTGGCAACTTCCCTATTTAAAGTCAGGACTAAATAAATTATGATTACTTACCAGAACAATGGGTGATTAAAAGTAGATTAAATTTTTTTTGCTTACATCACTTCAAAAAAAAGCTTCATGTTGGAACTGCTCTAGCAATGTCAGTCTTTAACATTAGAAGCTTGAAAAATGAACATGACATGAAATCTCTGAAATAGAGTTTGTATTAAAGTAGTATCATTACCAAACAAAACTAGCTGTTAAAGTGAGTAACCACCTAGAAACCCAGGGAAAAGGCTACCATGATATGTTCTAAAACATAAACTTTCATCTAACTGAAAACACATTTTGAATACATATCTCAAAAATCTCAATACAAGTAAGAAACGACGGGAAAATGTGTTTGTTTTAAAGCATGACTTGGCAGACAGGTGCCTCGATACAGGTTTAACCTGTGTTTTGCCTTGGCAACTGAACCTGAAGCCCTATGTGCAGAGTGCCATACAGCGTGAACAGGAGGATGGTCCCTGTCCTAGAAAGCTCATAACTAGAGCAGAAAAGAGATGCTCCAGGTTAACCATTGACGTGTATTATGCTAGACTGAGAGAAAGATTGGGGTTGATTTACTGTGAAGTCTTACAGGTTTGGCCACCACAATGTCTGCTGGAATCAGCAGCTATCAAAGCCAAGAACAACTAATATGGGAAAGGTTAAAGCCTAGAAGTACACCTCTTTTGCAATACATCAAGGAAACCTTTTAAATTAGCAGAGCATCTGCTGAATGGAAAAAACCCCAACTTTAAATTCACACTCTTCTGGAAGACATGCCCCTTTTTCTCCTCAACAGAGGAAGTCCCTACTTGAATTTGCAGAGAGAAAATCTGCTTCTGGACTGTCTTTTGTCCCCACAAGGCATAAGAGGGGCCAATAGAGAAAAGCAAATAAACAGGAAGTACACACCTTTCACCAAATATTCTGTGTAAAACTCTGAGACAACTGCAAGCGTTGCATTTATGAGACGTGTGAGCAAGATCTTTTCTTATTTAGAAAGGATAAAGTTAATAATTTACCTAGAACTCAAACCCACATTTTCTGACAATGATTTTGTTGCTGAAATTTATGGAATTAGAAAAACCCTTCATTAAAGAGTTCATGTCTTCAGAAAGTAAAGTTCCTGTAAGCTCTCAAAACCTGGCTGTATCTCAATGTTTCATCAGTTTCTAGCTTATGAAGTGTGAGGGTACTATGATAAGTAATCCGTATGAGGCCAGGGAACTATTGTGCCAACTATATATTGGTGAGATTTGCTCACATGAAATCTCTGAAGGATGTTGTGTCTACCACATATCTTTAATTTGACGCTGGGGCTAAGGGTGGAAGTGAAGGCAGTCTGCAGTGCTGGATGGAGAAAGTCTCCAATGTATCACATGATGACTGTCATGATATCAAGATATCAATTCTTTATTACTAGGTATAGGCATTTAAAATCTGATTACCTTTTTCAGGCCTCTTCAACTTTCCTGGGACTACTTAGGTGTTTTAAGGGGAGTTGGCAAAGCAGCATATCATTTGTGTAGTTCCATGAAACTATTAAAAGAAACAACCGCAAAATCATGATTCTGCATCATTCCTAATGGTCTAGAATTAGAATAAAAAATAGATTTTCAGCTTTAACAGCTGTAGACACCCACAGGCAAGATCTGCAAGCAGAAACTATACAGCAGCACAGAGTGTAAGCTGCAAAAAGAAGTGATGAGTACTCATGGTGACTCTCTCTTAAGGGTCACCAAGACACTCACACCTGCTGTGCTGACAGGGAGTCATGAGAGGTATTCTGCCTTCTGGGAGCTAAGGTCCAAGATGCTGCTGGGAAGGTACCACAATTTCTTTGGAGCATAGTCTGCTATCCTTTGCTACTTTTTCACAAATGATGCTGCAAGTTGGAATTTGGGCAGATGAGGGAAAGCTTCAGACCCCAGGGAGTGGAACTAAGAAAGGTTGGTCCAAGCTACCTTTTCTTATGTTTCTGAGTTACAGGAGAGGGTGTGGCCAGAAATCGACATATAATGTAAACCAACTTCTGGATTTGTGGCTGCTGCTTTTTTGAGGGTTTTGGCCTTTTTGACAAAGGGGCATCTACCCCTATTATAGACTGCCAGGAAGGGGTGGAATCCACCTGTCTAGAGGATACAAAGGAATCTTAGCAACACACTGACCAGCTTGTGAGGCAACTGAAGAACTTGGGGTACAGGATCTAGGGTGGCAACACACATGATAATGCAACAAACTGGGGAATAGACCAGGCCAACCAGAGCTGCAAAAAAAATGCTTCTTAGCTGCCTCCCAGGATGAGAGTCAGAAGACCAACCGCCTCAGGTGTATGCATAGTTAAACACTCAGGCTAGGGAAGAAACAGGAGCAGCTGGAACATCAGACACGGTGAGAGAGTTGTATTGTAGAAATAACAGAAACATGGTGGGACAGCTCACATGATTGGAGGATCTTGATGGCTGGCTATAAGTTGTTTTGTAAAGACAGGTGAGGATGAATTGACATAGGAGTAGCACTTTAAGTTAAGGAAAACCCTGAATGTTGTAATGGATTGATCTTGGCTGGACACCAGGTTCCCACCAAGCTCATCTCTCTCTCCCTTCTACAGCCAGAGCAGAAGAGAGAAAATTTAACAAAAAGTTCACGAGTTCAGATAAGGACTGGGAGAGACCACTCACCAAATACTGTCACAGCAGCACTGGAAAGAAATAGGGATATTAATTGAATTTATTATTAAGAAAATCAGAGAAAGGTAATGAGAAGTAAAATAAGATGTTACAAACACCACTCCCCCACCCCTCCCTCCTTTCCAGTTTTACTTTCTACCCCAGCAGTGCAGGGAGACAGCAAATGGGGGTTATGGTCATTTCATCACCTGTGGCTTCTCCGGCTGCTGAGGGACAAGAGTCCTTCCCCTGCTCACCGTGGGGCCCCTCCTGTGGGACACAGTTCTCCATGCATTTCTCCAACGTGACTCCATCTCACAGTCCTTGCCAAACTGCTGCAGTGTGCGTCACTCTTCTGTGGGGGACAGTCCTTCAAGAACAGGCTGCTCCAGTGTGGGTTCCTCTCTCCAAAGGTCTCCCATGGCCTCCCATCAGGCTTCCCTCTGCTCCAATGTGGGGCTCCTCCCTGGGCTGCAGGTGGATCTCTGCATCCCTGTGGACCTCCATGGCTGCAGGGCAGCTGCCTCACCGTGGGCTGCACCACAGGCTGCAGGGGAATCTCGGCTCCAATGCCTGGAGCACCACCTGCCGCTCCATCACTGCCCTTCGTGTCTGCAGAGTTGTTCCTCTCACATATTCTCACTGTGATCTTCTCGGTCTGCAATTACAAGGGCACAATAGTTTTCTTCTTCTTCTTCTTCTTCTTCTTCTTCTTCTTCTTCTTCTTCTTCTTCAGTATATTATCAAGGAGGTTGTTGCATATTATCACCATTTCTAATTGCTCCAGCTTTGAATAGTGGCATGTCCATCTTTGGACAGGTAGCAAGATAGAAATATAGACAAATACTCTTTGAGAACTACAAGGCCATTTCTAGGGTGTGGAGACGTGCAGTTAGAAAAAAAAAAAGCTCAGCTTGAATTGAAATTTGTCCTACAAAAGGGTTCTTCAGGTACTTAAACAACACACAGAAACAGAAGAAAAATATGGGCCTGCTGTTAAACAGACGTGAATTAGTCAACAACAGTGCTGAAAAGTGTGAGATGCTTAATACCTCCTTCACCTCTGTCTTTGTCAGCACTGTAGAATCTCAGACATTGGGAAGAATGTTCTGAGTTGATGCAAACACAGAACTAAGAGTAGAGAAGGAAAAGTTGGTATTTGAGCTGTTAAAGAAACTTGGCCCTTACAAATCAATGGGCCCTGACAATATCCAACTGAGGGTGTTAAGAGAGCTGGTTGACATTACTGTGAAGCTATACTCCATAATCTTTGAGAAGTTGTGGACACCAGGGAACAGCCAGAAACCTGTGAGAAAGCTAAAGGCACCCCTATTTGCAGGAAGGGCTTAAATCCAACAATTTTAGTTTCATCACTCTTCTTTCCTTGGAAAAATGATGGAGCAATTTTCCCAGGGACATGTTGCAAGTGAGGAGAAGCACATTTCTGGGTAAGGTCAGCATGGAATCACCAGCAGCAGGTCATGCTTGACAAACATTTACCCCTATGACAAAGTAACATGCTTTGTCAGTGTGGGGCAAGAGGTGGACATTGTCCGTATGGATTACTCCAAGGCTTTCAATAAAGTTTCTCAGAGCCACCCCTAGAAAAACTGATATGTTGCAGCCTAGACAAGAGGTGGGGACGAGGACACTCCATAAGAGACAGTCATCCTGCAGAGACACCTGGATAGTCTGGAAGAGTAACAAGAACCTTAAGACATTCAACAAGGGCAAGTGCAAGGTAATGTCACTGGGAAAACGTAACACAGGCTGGCATCTACTTGTCTGGAGAGCTGCTCTACAGAAAGGGACCTGGATGACCTTGGACAGAAAGCTCAGTGAAAAGTCCTGTTATGGCAGAGAAAGCCAGTGGGGTGCCAGGCTGCATCAACAAGGACTTTGTCCTTGAGGAGTCTTTGTCTCACTCTACTCAGCACTTGTCAGGCTACACTTGGAACTCTGTGTTCAGTTTTGGCTCCTGCCACACTAAACAAAAGACATGGAAAGACTGGTGAGAGTCCAGAGAAGGAACACAAAGATGACCAGACGACCAGGAAACCTGCCATATGGGAAAAGGTTTGGAAAACTGGGGGTTTCTGCCTTGGGAAAGAAGGCTTAAGGGAGAACTAATCATCGTGTTCCAGTATTTTAAAGGTTTGCTGCAAAGACAATAAAGACTCCCTTTTTAAAGGAGTCACATGGAAAAGATGAGGGGTTATGAGTTCAAGTCACTCCTGGGGAGATCTCATTTGGACACAAGAGGAAAAAATTTCTCAATAAGAAAAATCATCCACTGGAATGATCACAGGGAATTGGTGGATTCCCTAATGTTGGACACTTTTAAGATTTGGCTGAACCAGGTGCTGGACCATCCTGTCTAAATTGGTCTTCTGACAAGGAAGGCTGGGCCACGTGGTCCTTGAGGTCCCCTTCCAACTTGGTGTTCTATGATTCTGTGTAAACCTAGAAACAGTATAACCATTTCACTGCTAAACCTTGTCAAGCCTGATGACATTCTAGACAGGCTGAGACAGACAATGCCTAATGTAAGTCATTTAATAACAGAATAGAGATCTGACCTTAATCATGCACATCATTGTGAGTGCTGTATGTCTCACCTACTGTCTGTCCGTACACTTTTGTTCTTCATCTGAGAGGGATTAGTATGGATAGATTCAGTGATAGAGAGGTGCACAAATGTTGTGACAGTCTTACAACATGCTGTTTTATGTAGAATAATGGAATGTTGAAAACAAATCCAAGACATTACTGTAGCATGGGGGTGATTTCTAAAAGGCGTTTTGCCATATAGTTCCATTAAAAGTCAAATTCATGATCCATTTTCAGATCAAAACAAGAATAAAGTTGAAAATTCTTAGATAATAATTAAGTGGAACAAGAGGACTTGATTTTGCCAATTCTCTCTTCAATGGTCTGCATAGTTATGATCTCCTTGTTTTAAAAATGAACAGTAGAAACTCTAGTAGAAAAGGAGAAATTTCAGAAAGAGACAGCAATGATGATCAAAGGCACCAAGCAACTTCTGTACCAGGTCTGTCTGAGTAAACTAGTACTCTCAAGCTGTGATTAAAAGAATTTTGAAAGGCAGGTCCACAAATCATCTTGTCATGCAGGAAGAAAATTGATTTTCTAACCACCTCCAGAATATACTGGTAGGAGCCTGGTTCAAAACAACCAAAGGTGTCTCCTAATTACACAAATAGCAAGCTGTGCTCTCAAGTTTGTTTTATTGTAAAGTTCACATGAAGGAATGAAATGGCAGCCTCTGTGCAAAATATAGTTAAGTATGAAGCAAGTTGTGTTAGAAACAGGAACATCATGGTTTGCCCCTTCTCATTCTTTCTAAGTCGTTTGTTCACAGATGCAGCTGGAGGGAAGGCACAATAACGTGAATCTCTGGACTGATATAGGACAGCTGCTGTGTTATAAGACCACAGCTCAAATTACTGTAGATTAAATAACAATTGCACCATATGAGTGAAAAGAGGAGACACTATTTTTGATATCTGAAATTAAATTTGAAAATTCAGTGTCTCCCATCAGTAATGTTGGGTCCTTCCGATGGATTTTTTTCAGTAGTTCAGAAATGCAAAATCTAACATCAGTCAACAAATACTTCCATAGGACCACAGGCTAAACAAAAATATTAGGAAAATTTGTGTATGAAACCAGAGAGGTGTGCAAATTACTGTGACAGAACTTTTTATTTTCCACTATTTAATAGGTTAGCAAATGAAAAATGAAAGTTTTCCTTTCCAAATATAAGAATGCAGCAACCTGAAAAATTGATTGGATGTCCATAAAGTATTTGAGTCCTTAATTTGGAACGACAAAGGGAACACTCCCATCAAAATACTCTACCTCAGTGGAACATGAGACTACACATAATTATTTCACTCAGCTCTGCAATGACATTTGCTATAATTAAGAAAGTAGTGATTTAAAAAAAAAAAAATCTTTTTTTTATATTAATACATTCCTATTTTTAAATCAGTATTTTTAAAGAAAGAGAAACTCTGTGACATCATGAAACACTGTAGTATTGATATACATATACATAGATATATATTGCTTTTCCATCTATGTTTCCAGGTTTTTTCTTGTAGTATTCTGATAGACTCCCTTTTATGGAAACTGTTGCATAAGGTTGCATGAGGTTTGGGCTGATGTGTTTGTTCATTAGATATACAAAAACCTGTAAAACTTTTTTATGCTTTACTTCTTATGCCTAAATGTGCTGTCGTTTTCTGCTCCCTCAGTCAAAACAAAAATAATTTGAACCTGAAGTCCCATCTTTCAGATGTCCTGTGAGTAAAAGCATATGCTGACATTGATTTTGATAAAAAATGACCTCTGAATACTCATCCTTCCATTATTTTTAGCAAGGTAGCTTCCAACTGCACCTTTTCTGAAAGGCATCAACACATGCATATTAAAGTTTGACATTTCTTTAGTTCCCCTCTACAAAGGGAGCCACTTTCCAAGTGGAGGTTAGGAATCTGTTTATACACATTGTTGAATTAATATTTTTGATTTAACCCCTTGGCCCCTAAAATGAGGAAAAACTATTTTTTAGTTGAAGGAGACAGAGAATCAACCATGATAAAGGTGGATTTGAACTTCTGAGGGACAAAAAATGAACAAATGAATTTGTGAACTCTGCTTTCAGATCTGCACGTATTCCATTTTGAATTAATATAAGTTAAATGAGAAAATATTTGAAATTTCTTCTGTCTTAACTCTAAAAGAGGGAAATTCCCCCTTTCTAATGCTTCTCTGGTATTTCAGTTAATGTATATTGATTTATATTAGTAGAACAGCACTGAATTTTTTACATGCCAGACTCTGATTTTTTCCCCCTCATCACACAGACAGCAGACTGTGTCCAAAGCCCAACAGCAAATTCTTCATTTAGATTCACTGAACACCCCACACATATCTCTCCACTATGTGGTATGAAGGGGAATGAAATGGCTGGAAAAGACCTGAGCTTCTGGAAAGGGAAATGTAGATTTTTTTTTTCTCTGTGTTGTTTCCAGGACACCTCTCTGCACTCTCTCAGGCACGTGTGTCTGAAATGTGATTGGAATATGGAAGACCATCTTAGAAAGGAAATAAGACCTCATTTCTTTTATGCTAAGAAAAAACAGTTCCAACTAAATAGGTATGAATTACAAAAGAACAACTGGAGGCTGTTCTTAAAACAAAATGAGAACTAGGTGTGTTATAGGGATACCATACTACCTTCTAAATTAAAAGCTGTATATCTGCTCTTTCTAGAATGTTTTTTTTGATTTCTTGCCCCATGAAATTTAATTAATTTTAATGAACTTTGCAATACTGGATTTATGTTTTGTACTCTGTAAACATTAGCTAAAGCTCTCATTTCTTATTTCAGATTATTTTAAAATACAAATATGACTTCCATGCATACCATGAGAACCATCCCAAACTTTGATTAATGTTCATTTAAATGTACTTTACAATAAATCCTTTTGACGTTATAAATCATCAATGTCAGCTTATTTGAAACAATGTAATGTAAAAACATTGTGATGATTACAGAAAGTGGAAAAACAGTCGAAGCATTTCATTCCATTAAGGTTTTAAAAAGTTTATTGCACTGAATTGTCTTGGTTCTGTTTTTAGGGTTTTTGTTCCTTCTACAATATATTTAATCTGAATAATTTCAGGCAGTAGAAAGCTTTTCACTGATAGAAAGGTACAATCTAATGGGGAAATTTTCTAAAATTTTCGACCAACTGAAATACATGTTGTAAATAAACACCCTTAACATAATATGCAATAAAAAATAAGTGATAATAAATCTAATACAGCCAAATTATAGATCCTATGGGGAGTTCACACTACACAAAGTATTGGAAACAGCCAACACCCAAAATTTCTACTCCAGAAATCATCACTAAAACTTGCCTGTGTTTGGGATCTTCCCTCCCTTTCTTTGTTGTGTAAGTTACATTACAAGATAGGTGGGAGGTATGGTTTGAGTTCCCCAATACCTGCAGGGCGAAATCTTAATTTAGTTGGGCTCCAACAAAGAATTTGGTTTATCAGAATGTTCTTTGTTATTAAAATTATGGGTTTTGATCATACATTTTTTTCAGTCTGTCATGCAGGAATTGGTTTGTAAGAGAGGGCATGCCTGTAGAATCTTATCCTATTTTTGTCATTAATGTATTATATTTAAGACTGACAATGAAATTTTAGCTGACCCACAAGAACAACTTGCATGATGCAATAACATATGAAATTAAAGTACTTTATAAAATTTGTTTAGTTATAATTATATCATTTTCTCTGGATTAATTTTTCTCATCTGATTAAAGTGAGGTATTCCAATCTCTTCCACTCATCTGCTATTTGTACTAATGGAAATACAGTTTGATTTAACACCAAATCAGAAATACCAGCAATTAAAATGAAGCAATTTCAGAACAATTAGTGCCAAATCATGTAACCTGAAACCAAAGAAATAATATGATTACACATACTGAGTCAAAGCAGTCAACAAGCTGGCTCAGCTTATGCTTAGACTGAAATCATTATTACGTGCTGATGAACAATTTGTCAGACTAGCAGATGAAGGACTTTTATACAAAGCTAGCAATTGAGTACATAAAGGCTGCAAGATTTCTTACGCAAGAGTTAGGCAAATATTTCTGTAAAACAACTGTCCTCCAAACACCTGTTATCTAACGAGGCATGTAACATCAAGATATAATTTGTATTCTTAAAGGATGAGGGGATTCTTCAATTAGCAAGTTATGAAAATGCAAAGTATTTCCTTTATAAGCAATTTGCTCTGCAATGAGCAGATGTAGCACAGATGAGGTTTTTCTGCAAACCACTTTAGGAAAGATCAATGTAATGTTTTTTAAGTCCTTTTGTAACATTGTTGGGAAATAATGATTATCTTTCTCTTCTATCTATTTATCATTATCATTTGGTTTAGTGAATCTTGTTTGAACCTCTCTGAACTAGGACCTGTTTTCAAATCTGATTTATGATTGCACTCAACCAAACCAATCGGCAACTCATACATCAGTGCTTATCAAGATTTACACTGAAAGATCAGGTGAGCCACCTCTGCTACCAAAAAAAAGTCATCTGCAGGGATTCCCCAGTACCATTTCCAGTTAGGAAAATTCTCCTTATGGTAATCCCAAGAGAACTTTATTAGAATGTTGTTGGTCCCTGAAAGTCATTCTATAAAAATTCATGAAATATATTTGGGTTGTCAATCCACTGCATCATCAGAGGTAAAATTAGGGGTGTGGTGTGGACACAAACTTCAATTCTTCCTAGCTTTGTGTGGGAGGAGGTGAAAAACGACAAATATCAAACCAGTTTTCTTGTTATCTTGTTAAACTCCATTAAAATTGTTATGTGCAGATGGCAGATATCATGCTGAAAGATTTCAAGTGGGTTTCTCTGCCTGTCAATGTACATATATGTGTAGGTAACCTCCTAAACTGAAATAATTGGGTTTTTTTCAACTGTCTTGGTGTCCTTTTGGTCATCTTATTTTCTGCTAAGAGTCAGATAACTGCCCTGGCCAGTGACAGCCAATAACAAAAAGACTGTTGAGACTACCAGAAGCACTAGCTTTTCAAAAAAAAAAGGGTTGTAGGTATCCAAACTTTTCAAACATTTCATAACAATAAGCAGGAAAAGTATAAAACATTCTTCCAGGAACAACTCTTTAAATAAGGAAGAAGTCAGAAAAATGTATCTAGGACAACTCTCAGGAAGAAAAAATGGAAGAAAAACAGACCTAAGCCAACACAATCTTTCATTGGTGTTAGGAAACACAATCTTGCAAGTACAGTATAAAACTCAATAATGGTCTGTTACTTCCAGGTGATACATAGCTAGCTTTCACATAAATGTTCATTTTTGTCAATCCAGGGATCCTTTTCAAACAGAAAAATGTGTGGCTGGTTTTTTTGTAGTGCTGAATTTTCACTTACACAATCCTGTTACTATGCAAGCGTATCCTCAATGGCACTTAAGAAATATCAACTTTTAACAGTTTATAAGCTTTGCAGTGTAAATTTTCTTAATTCTAGCTGGCATTCTTTTCATTGATAATCAGAAAAATAAATAAACTTACTAGTCCACAGACTTAAACCCCCCCCAAAAAAGTAAAGGATCTGGTAGTATTTTATTGATGTCACTTTTCATGACTAATTACACTGGTTAGAACAGAATTTTATTACCTGGCTAGGAAACAAAGACATGAAAAATCTGTTTGACATTAACAGCAATGATAAAACTCTAGACTAGGACTAGATTCACACAGAGGTCTTATGGTTCCCACTGGCTACGGGGGCTATAGATAGACCATTTCTCAGTAAGGTTCACTTCACTTTCCCTTTTTTCCCTTTTGTCACTGAGACATAATTCTGCCTTGTCAGGGAGAAATGTCCTGTTTCTGCACAGTCTCCAGCAGGGATGTGCCATGCTGGTGCTACATGCATAGGCAGAAGTCAGTGAAAAGGTCAAGGGATGGATGAACCCTGAATTCATAGAAAGAATGAAGGTGCAGTGTTGTGAAACCTTCAGCATTAGCTCCAGATGCCCTGTGAGGGCGGAATGCAATTTACTCAAAGAGATGGAACTGAAAATAGCACCAGGTCTCTACATTCTCACTGGAAAATTGCTTAATCTGTCTAATAATTAAGATTAATAGATTAATAATATAAGTTCCATCAGTGTTAAAATACTTGGTTAAAGAGAATGGCATAAATACCAATTCATCTATTTTTAGTGCTGAAACATCATGACTGAAGGGGAAAGTGAGTTTAAAAAATTCTCTTTAAGAACATTTCCTTCCTAAGGTCAAATCACTTTAAATATCCTGTTTGTTATCTTTGTAATTGGAGTTCTATATCATTGTCAGATCACAGCTGAAGTAATGAAGTCCCTTCTATTTCAAGAGGTTTAAAATTTGTATATAGCTCCTGGTTTTCAAGTCTGCTTGAGTTCATGTGGAATATGAGGACACAGCAGAGCAAAAATACCAAGAGGAATAAGGGCGCTTGCTGCATTATGTCAGAGAAATCTATTTCTTGAATGTTTTCTCCTTCAAGGGCCTATTTAAAAGTTTGGAGTGACTGACAAATGACAGCCATTGATCCTTGTCATGGTTTCAATTCGAAACCAGGCAGAAATACCAATTTCTGTTTTGGTTTGATTTTTGACCATTTCAAAGTTTTCAATCAAGATCAAAGCAGGCTTAAGCTTAAAAGTAATAAGACTTTATTAATTAACACTAAAAGAAAAAGAAAAAACAAGAATGAAAATGAAACCTTCAAAACACTCTTCCTCCCTCCCCACACCTTCTTTTCTCCTAACCAACAATGTAAAGAAAAACAACACTCAGAAATCTCAGTCACTTTTCCACCCCTAAACCAGTCTTTCTTCAGTTCACTTAGGGAGGGAAGCACCTCTTGTCAATTTCCCCACAAGCAAACAATTCTCTTGTAGATCCATTCTTCATGAACAGCAACTGCCCGGATCCTTNCCCCTGGGTCTCCTCAGGGGTTCCTGCCTCACGGTGCCTCCCCCTGTGCCCAGGCACACAGAGGCAGGCTCAGCTCGGGCAGCAGCAGGGCAGACTCTGTGCTGGCAGATGTTCCCCAGTCAGCTGCCCCTGCCTGGCCCTGGGCTCCCCCTGCCCCACTGGGCAGGGCAGAGAGGGCAGAGGGGTGTGCTGTGACAGCCGGGAGCAGAGAGACCTGCCCGGGCTGCTGCACAGGGAATGACAGCTGGAGAATGCTTTCCATTGGTCCAATAAAATGCCAACCTCAAACCAGCCAGCTCACTTCCCTGGGCTGGTCAAACCAGGACAATTCTCATTTCCAGAGATGTACAGTGGATGCTGGAAAGGGCACAGTCTGGAACTGCTGAGTTTCAAAGACAGGTGGGCAGTCTTACAGCAGAACTTTAAAGACTTTGGCAGGCCAGTAGCTTGGTATTACACTTCTAATGGATGCAAAAATTCAGCTTATATTTACTGTTTTGATATATTTACAGTGCCTGATGTGTTGTGAACTTTTTTCTGTGCAGGCTTAAAACACATTCTCTGTATTGTAAGACTGGAAATGCCATTGCTTATTGATTATAATGTTATTTCTTTATAAAAAGAGAATAAGAACAAGCTGGAGAGAAGGAAACTAGTGGGAAACAGAAAACATTTAAATATCAAAGCACAAAAATTGACAGGATTTTATGTAAATTGCCAGTTATCTTTTCTGGACATGACTTTCTTACTGCATGTTTATATGGCTGAAAAGTTAACAAAGCTTTTTCATCACAGACATGGCCCCTAAAATATTCACCTGTATTTGACTTCCATATGTATACTCATTTTTCTTTTTTGGAATTCAAAATGTGTAAGTAGCTGCAATTCTGTTTGATAGAGAGCAGGAGAGAAATTCTGTTGTGGTGAGAGCTCAGCTGTTTCTCTATAGTGCTCTCTTCTGACTGTATCTCTGAGTGTTGCTAGAAGTATTTTATGTCACAAAAGAGTAGATAACATAGAGAAAAACATTAGCTACCTAAATTCGTTCTATGCTATATGGCATGTTTATTCTTAAATCTTCATAGAATGATTCTATATTTTAGATAATGATACCTACTTATCTGCCTTGCATAATGGACAATCAAGGTTCACTGGCAAAATCTTGCAAATCATAAAGAGTATTTTTTTTTAATTTAATGTAATTATTTTAGCTATTCATAAAACAAAAACTGAGATACCACAAAGTCCCTTTAAAAGTGTTTAATTTCTTTTGTCTTTGTACTCAACTCTGAATCATTCAAAGAAAAAAAAATTAGTCAAAGCTACAGTGTTAGCTTGAGCAAAAAGTTCGTTTGTGTGCTTAACTTCTATAGTAAGAACACTACATAAACTCAATGTCAAAAACTCTCACCTTTTGATATCACCCCTGTTCATGTAAAAATTATATCAGAATTGGACTAACTCAAGCCCTGGATGCACATGGGGGAGATAGAACAGAATACTGTTTACATGAGAAAAATGCATATATTTATTCTGTGATTTCAGAATCTATTCTCATGGACATAGTAAACCCAAGTCTGTCTTTCTTGCTTGATATCAAGGGCAAGTCTCCTATCACTACTGCCTTAGAGAATTAAAAATAACATATTAAAAAAAAAGAAAAAAGTGTCACATGGACCACCAGCAAGGAGTAAGTCTGTCTAACTAATCTAGCTATCTGGTCTGCTTACATATATATCACACAAAACAGCTGAAAGCATCAGAATTTGGATAATGGGGCAGATTAGCAAGTCAGCAAAAGCACGTTGTTACACCAGAGACCTAAATATGTGTAGGATACTAAAGACTGCTTGCTTGAAACCACAAATGCATATGTTTCTCCACTCTGCAGTAGAAAAGTGATAAAATGTTTTAGTATGTGGAGCATGAAATTATCCCAAAATACAGAGGTTCTGGCAAAGTTATTTCAGGGTTCGTTTATTTGAAAGTGCTCACGTAAAACAAAGTAGGTATTTTCCTGAGGGTTACATTCACAAGAAGCAAATTATACTAAGTCAGATGTGTCATCTTTAATATCCAGGTATTCCACCATTTTGAAGAAATGTAGCCAAATTAATCTTACATTATTTTCTGTATTCTGCTTATGTATTGTTGATTTGTCTTTTTTTTACCTAGGTATAGAAAAGGAATTTATGAAGAATCAGCATTAAGATATTTTTGTGCTAGTTCAGGGTTTTTTTTATTTTGTTTTTTTTTATTTTTTTACACAGATTTGAAGCAGCTAGGTAGTTATTTACCTTGTTCAGGATATCTTGCTGCTTTGTTGGGTTTTTTTTGCCGTAACTTGCTGGAATACGAAACTTTGCATAAGAGTTTAATTGGAGTGTTAGATTTCATATTGTCACTGTGAATTACTCCAACTGAATGTGGGCATTTTAAGTAATTATTCATTGTTGCGTTCATGTTGTGTATATGTTATAGTTTTAATCTATAACATAGTTTTAGCATTCATGATCACTAAAAGTAGAGTTTTCTGGCAGAGAGAAAGATGCAAAATTAAATTGAATCTATTTTGATTAAAAAGAGTGACTGGATTACTAAAAAGTTAGCAATGCCTAAAAGGTTTTGTAGCTTCTTTGAACTCTTTACTCTCTTAACTATATAAAAGTTTAAGCCACAATGTAATTCTGAAAGAGGGTATGTTCTTGTTAATCATGAATATACTCTGTGACAGCAAGGCCTCATTTGACTAAATGAAATTGCTGCCCTAGATCCATGATAATTTTATGTGTAAGAAAAAGTATGATTACTTGACCAAATTAAGTGATGACATGCACATAAATTATTACCTAGGTCTGACTCCAAATTTTTGAAATACAGATAAACCTACATACAGTCTTAGTTAAATCCCAGAAGAAGAAAATCAGAATTCATATATAATTTAGATCTAGGCACATCTACCTCAGCAGAAACCTGTAGGCATCTTTCCACCTGAAAACTGTCTCTGAGATAGTGATCTCAGTGGTGGGTCCACACAACAGTGAAAACACACTAGGCCTTCTCTCTTTTTTACATACTTGGTAAACACAGCTTTTCTTTCTCAATAATTCTCCTAGGATTTGGATGTATATGGGGCAGGGCAATATCTGAAAAAACAGTATGTTAAAAAATATCCAAATTAAGTTTCCTTGATTTACCTTAAGTTGTAAATTTCACAAAAGTCACTGGTCATATTTCCTCAAGACTTCAGATGGAATTTAGAAGACTTCCCAGGAGAATGGCACTGACAAAGAAAGGCAATGCAGGTCTTATTTATGCCAAAGTGCTCGACTTTGTACTGCTGACCTAATTGAAATATAACCCTCTGCTTGTCTGCTCCTAAATCAGGATTGAATGCTTGCTTTTGGTATATAATTAATAGTATCCTTACCAGACCCCTCTTTACTTTCAGCTGAAGGAATGGGGACACTCAGGGTACTAGCAATTGTCTGTCACTATTGGGCAGATACAAAGTATTTCCAAGGCAACTTTGACTCGATGTTAATGCTGAAGTCAGCAGCTAAAGGTTTTTTTACCTCACAGATATCACAAGAGTAAGAGGTTGGTTAAGAAGACAGAAAGTGAATAAATAATAGGAAAAAGAAAAAGACTCCTCAAAGCGAGAATGAGGTAAACCTATTTTCCAAAAGAATTTCAGACAAGGATAAAGGATTCAGTAAAGGAGGAACGTGGAAAAGTGGAAAATTCCTTTGTTTTTTGCTTTCTTTTCCTGCTTCCTCTCTTCTTTTCAGTCAAGGATGCTCCATATGCACTTAAGTAAACATAGACAAAAACAGAGTGCTTTTTCTTCAGTTTTTAATAATCCTGCCCAGTCCTCTGAGCCAAAGCACTGTGAGGGTGGGAACAGGAAATTCCTATTTGTTTTGACACTGAGCTCATCAGAGAACAGCTGTATCACAGGAAGGTGCATGTGTCTGTGGGGTCTGAAGAGATGCTACCCAGACAACTGAAGGAGCTAGGAGATCTTACGGAATTCTCTCCACCAGCTACCAAAGGTTGAGGAGTTTGGGGTATTCCCTAATGACTGAATGTTAGCCCATGTTATTCCAATTGACAAGAAGGGCATCCTGGAAAAATTATGGAGGAGACAGATAGAGACTGTGTGTCATCACAAGTCGACAACACAGCCACCAGGCTCATGTGCTCACAAAAAGAAAGTCCTGTTTGACCAATCTAATCTCCTCCAGGAAAAGGTCACTCTTCCAGTGAATTGAGAGATGCAGAGGGTGTAGGTTTTCTGTCATTTAGTGATGGTTTTTTCACTGTGCCTGGCAGCACCCTTCTGTGGCAGTGGCACAGCTGTGGCCGTGAGGGCCAGTGGAGCACTGGGTGTAGAGACACTGCAGGGCAGGGCTGAGGGGTTTGGACAACAGGCTGGTGAGTGGCCACCAGCTGCTCCTCAGGGTTTGACCCTCCCTCCAGGGCTGGGCAGTACTTGGACCCTTGATCAGGATGCAGAAGTTTTATGCATCAGTGGCTCTAGAGGAGTCAGCAGTGTGCTGTTTCATTCTCTAGAATGGAAAATGATCTCGACTCTTCAGGAGAAGGGAGCCTGATTTGTGTACACTGGGTTCCATCAGAATGATTCCTTTCTCTTTAGACATCACCTTTCCCTCCTCCTTTTTTAAACTTTTTTTTTTCCTAATACAAGAAGGATGCAGATTCAGTAAATTGCAGGGCTAGGATTAGCTTTGATCTTAGGCAAACAGGTTTTTAACCAAGCAAAAGTATCTCAGTATAGCTTAAATTTCAGTTCACTATATATCTGAATAATAATTGTTTGATAATACTGCACTCACTGCTAGACCCCATGGGAACATATTTCTTTGTACTAAGTGTCTTAAGTTATGGATGCAATTCATACTTCCTGCTGAATATTTTCAATGCTTTTGTGGTGTTTTTTTTTTTTTTTTTTTTTTTTTTTTTTTTTTTTTTTTTTGCTCTCTTCTGTAATCAGAATTGGTAGAGGGTGAACTGTAACTGAGAGTTAAGGTGCTATAACTTGTCCTTAATGACCACCAGATCCATTCTCACATCTCTGAATAACAGAAAATATTGCTGCACAGTCCCAGGCTTTGTTGTTCTGATATTTATCTGTCTTATAACACTTTGTGTGCATCTACTCTTAATAAAAGGAAATAAAGGTAGAAACAGGTCCTAGACCAAAATCACTCAATTAAGCCAAAGGAGAGAAGACTCATTTTGACATCCTTTGGACATCCTTTTTGGTGTCCAGAGGAATGTTAAGGGAACCAAGAAGAAAGAGTTATATGGCTTTGGGGCATTGATTTGCAAGGTTAGCAACAGGTTCAAGGTTTCTACTGAAGCAGTGCTGAGGTAAACCTTTTACTATCATCTAACCTTACATGGATAGCTCCCATTTCAGTTCTCCTTGATGTTCTGCATGGCCTTGCTCCAATCCTTGCCTAGTAAAATCCCAGTAGCTTCAGGGCCAACAGGTTTTATTAGGCAAAATACTAAGAGACTCAGTATTTTGCCACAGCAATGGTATTATGCTGACAGAGGCTGGTCACCCCAGGCCAGAGCAGGCTAACATCCATCCTGAGAGCACGAGCAGGGAAAATACATCTCTTCTTGTAACCTTGTGTGTAGATGTAACCTTATTAGCAATCTTCTCCTTCCCATATGTCTCTCTTAAAATAGAATGCTTTATGCTGCACATAAATTGTATTTAGAAGGTTATTCTATGAACATTTATTTTAGACTCTAATGACTTCAGGGAGGGGAATGTCATTTGCTATCAGTTTAAATGGTGCTTAGCAGAATGGGGCTTTGACCTGCTCTGCTCCTTACAACTGCCATATATAGATAAATAAACATCTCCTGGTTTAATAAATGTCTGTAAATCAGCATTTTCAAGCACAAATAGAAGAAAAAAAAACCCCATAAATATGCTCTTTCAATGAAATTAGCTGTAGAGTCTCCTTTTTCCCCTTTAAACCTCCTTCTGGATTTAGGGAAAGGGCAATGCTTCTGACGCTGCTTCTGTGAAAAGGATTAACTCTTTTTCTGAACATGTTATTTTCTTTTTCCTAGTTATAATTCATGGTGTAACGAGAATAACTCATTGAATTCAGTTTTAGAGGGGAACAGGAAACCTTTTATTTCCTCAGTGATATGCCCTCATACCACAAAACAGTGTACTAACATTGTTCTCTGACCGTGTTAATGGTCTCTACATCTTGATAAGGCTAATTAAACAGAAAACAAGTGGTGAAAAGCAGTATCTGCAGAAAATTTTATTTTGTGGAGCATTCCAGCACCTTGGAAAGATTTTAATAATTGTTTTTTTAAAGGTCCAGCTGTTTATCATGCAGCCTGAGGGGAAGTCCTTATTTATGAGAACTCTTCACCACTGATTGTAATCATGTGCAAAATGGTCTTTTCATCTCATGCTCATGAATACGTCTTTTTTAAACTAAACAAGAGCTGCTGAATCAACATCTGCCCTTAATGCATGCAACTCACCTTTTGATCTCAGCATCTCTTTGGATGGCTAAAAGGAGACTGTGCTTTGAGGGGACATTTCCGGTAATTATTAGGACTATTCTTTATAATTTTTTTATAAAACAGGAAGACAATTTTTAAATAAAAATGCTTTCATTTGATGTCCTTTTAAGGTACAACACTTAATATATTCTTCCATTGAATTACACTGTCTGTGAGTTATTAGAGGGTTTGTGTTATGAGTGTTATATATTGAAGGCAATGAAGGGTGAGAAAACATCCAAAACTGTAAGGAAAGCAATAATTTATTATATCCTGTGGGACTCAACTGCTTGTTATAAATTCATTTTCTATGTAAATGGGCTTTAAAAAAGATTAAACTTTATGCTGGTGCTGTAATTGTTATTCACACAAACTTCAAAAGAATTTCATCCTTTGGTTACTCTTTAATGCTAATGTCTAGAAAAATCAATTTTTGTTTTTTTATTCTTGTATTTGAAATAAACCTAAGTTAAGGGATTTGCATCTGGATTATTGGCATGTCTGACAAAGCATATTTTGTACAGAGAGATTTAAAGAGGTGACCTCCATTTAACTAGATGTTCAGTACTCAGTAGTCTGATAACACATCCAACTACTTTAGGTGATTCATATCACACACAAATTAAGGAAGATACATTGAACACTTGTTCTAACATTATTCTTCTATCCATCCTCTGGAAAGATTTAAAGAAGGTCTTTAGGAAATAGCGTGATTTGACCTTGTTCTATGGTCACACCAGCTGCCAAACATCTTCCTGTGATCCAAGATGGAAGAGTGGATACGAAAGTCATATTGGGCTCAATGGTCAGAGATGATGGAACCTATGCAAGGCATTCACCTCAGCTCCTACTGAGGTGCTGGAAAGGAGCTTGATACAAAATGTTGTGTGCTGGGTGTTCCCACTCTGGCATCCTTTACTTCCGTCTCTGACTTGATGGGCAGTCTGTGCCGTGTAGGGCTGGCAAATGTCAGCCAGCATTCTTCCTGCTGTGCACCTGTGAAGCAAACCCAGGGCATTTTCTCAAAGGAACATCAAATGCATAACCTTCACATTTAGAAAGTCCTCTCTTCTTAAAGGGACCTGAGAGTCATGCAGGAAAGAGGTAGATTATCTCAGTTAAAAGCAATTTTCCAGAGCTGCTCTTTTCAGCTTAATGTATTCATAAAATCGTCTTAGTTGTCAACAAAAGTAGCAACACATTAACTTTGATTTTTAGAGAATAACAGGGTCAGTTGTAGTGAAATTTAGGAAATCAGATTTGCCAGCAAAAAAGCATTGGGAACCAGATAAAGGTTTACTCCTCAGCAGCAAACTCTGAATATTTTCAGTCTCTTGTAAACTGGCTGTAGGTTATTCTTAGAGGAAAAAAAATGATAAAAATTTAGATCCTGCTTTTTCATGAATTTGCCAAGGGTTTGAATAAAATATTTTGGTTTTTTAAAGGGAATATTGAAATTCCAAGATTTTTTTCTTCTACAAACGATCAGAAAATAAGCAGTGCTCATGTGTGAAGTTTCTCAAATCCTTGCATATGTTCCCCCCCAAAAAGGATTTCTCATAGCTTTTTTTAATATAAAACATTGAGAGTACTCAAAGGGCTATCATTTTTAATGAGCTAGATGTTGGTTTAGTACAACTGTTCTTGATTAGTTATTTTTACAGTATCTTTCAGTTCACATGCATCCTTGCTAATTGTAATGAAGTGTATCAGAGGTCATGCAAAACTGCTTGAGATGATTCATCTTTGTCTTGATCTGTGTGGCTGCTTGAAAAACCCTGGGTGTTCCATTCCACGCTTTTGTTATTCTTAATTTATGAACTATCTTTTGTATGTTCTCAATTTCCAGATGTTGGAACAGGCAGCCCATTTCAAACTACTGTCATGCAACAGTAAGAAGGCTAATTATATACACAAAATAAAGTTTTTTCAGGTGTCTGAGCAGAAGCTGTTAACAATTGAGCCATGCACCTCCACAAACACTTCTAAGAGTATTCCACAAAGGAATTTTACAAAGTAATGTAGGATATGGCCAGATGGTGAAGGTCACTTGTGTTGTCCTAATATGTTTCACTGTCTAGACTACACTTTTTTTTAATTGTAAACTCTTAATATATATACTGAAGATAATTTGCAATTATTACCAGCTGTTGGTAATCTGTATCAGTGCAAACTCCAAAATCTAATACTTAAAATGTTGTGAATGGAAGTATTTCTACAAAATATTTTGAGGTTTACACACAGAGTAGACACTTTCTATTCATAATTTACTAATAAGAAAGTTTTGTTGCACAGTAGTCCCTTCTCAAGAACCAGTACTTCCTGTCCATTACAGGGCAGGGAATGATTTAACACAGATTTTTTGTCTTTCAGCATAAAAAACCCCCATAAAAGTTGAGATTCAAAATCATCCTAAACCTTTAACAACAGAGGATCATGTTGTATATGTGGTCATCATTTTTCACAGAATTTAAATGCAGTATTAACAGGATGAGGTCTCATGATATTGTTGGATTAAAGCCCCAGTGTTTAGGTCAAAGATATTCTCGGGTGTTCTTGTTTTCTAGAGAAGACAGTAGACTTTTACAGTCATTATAAATACCATAGCTATAGTCTGGTTCAAAAGTCCCTAAACATTCACAGTTTTATGCAAGTCCCTTTGAATCCCAGTCAGTTCTGAGAAGAGGTGCTTGGCCAAATGCTTGGTGTATACTTGCAGGTCTGCAGACCATCGTGGCTTCTCTATTTTAACTGGGATTCTTGTCATAAGCAGATACACTGAAATTATATTTTTTTTCCCACCTGGAAAAGAGACTTTTATAATATACGAGGTCAGATTTGAAATGTAGAAGCACTCTTCCTCCTGTGCCTGCTCTAGGCTCATGTATCATTGAGTAACCAGCTGGAAATAGCTGTGTAAGCACAGAACTAGCTGAACCATTCAGTCGGGATTCAAGGATACAGGCAAGGGCAGGAATGCATCTGATTAGGTCATGAATGATGAGACCCAAGGTCAGCTGCACTCACATTTCTGGCCTTCATCACTGGATTACTATTGCCACATTGTTAATATATATTAAAATTGTGTGAAATATTTGTTTCAGCAATTAATCTAGCCCTTTTGATCTAGTCTTTCCATAGCAAGGAGTCTTGCTCTTGGCTTTATGCAGATATGTTATGCATATTTATCTAAAAGGAAACATTATTTCCTGTCTTTAGGTATCTTCTTACAGTAATTTTCAGAAAATTGCTTATGGACACAGTAATAATTAGTTTCTCAACCTATATGTGCAGGAATGAGAGTAATTTATTTCTGAAAGGTGGGAGGTAGCACTGCTATACCACTCCTTGCAAAATGAGTCAAGTTTAATCAAAATTACAAAATTACATCAAAATTGAAAACAACAAAAGGCAAAATAATAGTCAGATTTATGTGAATTGAAAAGTAGAAAAAAAATTTCAAGTGTCATTCAATCACTCTCATATATCTTTAGGGGTTTTCAACATTTCTCACCTTACAATATTTTCTCTCAGACCTGATGAAAAAATAAATGTCACATTTTTCAGATAAGCCAGAGGTTTTTTGCCTCACAAAGAATCTGACCCATTCCACCCAGTTATGGTGGTGAAAATAACTCCCAGGCAGGTTTTTAACAATGCCTTCTGAGATTCAAATACTAGGAAAATAGTTGATATTTAGGTTTTTAACCTAGGGTAATATGGCTCTACTGCAAAATATGATTCTCAGAGAATATAAACTATACAAATTGGAATTGTAATCTTTACTGGTATCTATCCTTGGTTTAAAACTACGTAATTTTTAAAACACCAAAATGCTGTATATGGTGGATAATTTCTTCTGTAAAATATGTATTTTGATAACAGAATCAAGATGATTAAGAATTCAGACATATAAACCTAAATCATGTAAAAATTATACTATATCTCTCTGGCTTAAATATCTCTTGTGTCATATCTATCCATACTTGTTATTTGATAGAACAACAAAGTTCACAGAATTCTGCAGGGTTTAATAATACTGGGGTTTGCTTCAGCACTAGTTTTTCCAATTTTAATTTTTGTATTATGAAGTACTTTCTTTTAGGATTTAGTTAGCAACAGACAGAAATACTGTTCTTCATAATTTAGATTTTAATGAAACTGTAGGGCTGTAAAATCTTTAGACAAGCTGCTGGTCAAACTATCTCTCCTCTTTTTGTTTTTCCTTTTTTTAATGTTGCAAGTTAAAATGATGACATTTTTAAACTGTATACATTAAAACTTCAGGCCAGTTTTTAGGTGGAGAAGCCCTCAATATTTCTTCTTGTCTACATTTAGTGGTTTTGGCACTTCTAAGATTCAATTAAATTCAGTTCTGGGGAGACTACATTATAAGCTAAAATTTCCTTTGTAAACCTATTTTATATAAGCATACTTTTGAACAACTGTTTCAGGAAGGATAGAGTGCTCTGACACAAATCCATGGCACAAATCTTTATTTTATAAGCAACGGTTTTCTAGCATGTTATTTCTTCTTATTTTTCCTTGTGATTCGAAATGACTGTAAAGGCTAAATAAATCTGTAAGAGACAGTAACCCTACAGGTTGTTCTTCTCAGTTAATTCACATTTCCCAGCACAATGATAGATATTTTAAAAAATGTGGTAAATTAAAGTTAGATATTGTTGGACAATTCTTGTTCTTATATGTGTTCCATTAATCATTTTTCTGGACATAAATAAGAAAAGCCAGAAACAGGTGAATTTTAACTCGCTTGCTTTATCCCAATTGATTATGGGTCCATTTTGTTGTCATATATGATTACTCAATTGTGTGATTCTATTGTGTTTTGCAATTAAAAATAAAAAAAAATTACACTATTAAAAATAAAGATATTTAACTAAAACTAAAGATTTTTCTCCAAAATTTTGGATCAGCTGTAAGAAACAACTCTTTTGCAAAAGCTTAAACTCCTTAATTTTCATCAAAATATTAAAGCTACTTCCAATACTCTGAAGCAAAATCTGAAATCACGAGTCTAAGCAAAAGCAAAGAGTACTGGGCTTAGTTCTACCTGTTTCTTTTATTTTACACTTAAAATAGTAGTATAGTTGTTGCTCTAGGTACAGGACGCTCATATAAAAGAGGAAGGTGAAGAATGGAAAAATCTCCCATCTCTTTTCCACTCTACTAATTTTCTTCAAATACATTTTGTTTGAGAAAAAAAATAGGATCAGATTGATGAAGACACAGGGAAGTGTAACAGCAGAGGGTAAATACAGGACTTTGACCATCAGATGTGGCAAAAGAACAGAAGAGGTCAGTGCTTCAATTAGAGCGGAAGCAGGTTAACAGAATGATAAAGCTAGTACAGTATTATCACAACAGGGGCAGGAGCAAATGTTATCAAGAAAGAAAAAATCTGCAGATATTGCTGTTGCAATAAAGAGCAGCAAGAGGAGTCATTGTCATCATGATCAGGGTGAAAGAACAGAAGAAGCAGTGAGAAAGAAAAAAATCAGTCTTGTTAAAAAATGCAGTAAACAGGATCTTTTCTCACATGTCTGTAAGTCCTTCTACTACTGAGAGAACCAAATAACTCATGGAAAGTGTGTAATCTAACTGTTACCTACAAGTGTGACATCATGAAAAACCAGCTACAGTGACTGCAACAAGCCATTTTTGGATTATCCAAAATCCCCTGAAATCAAACAAATTTTTTGTGTGTATGAACTAAATAGATTTTAAAGTATGAAAGATCCAACCATAACAAAATCCTTCAAGTTCAGTGGTGCAATAGCCTTCTCTATTTTAACCTTGTGTTAGACATCCTTTACTTTAACATTGGAAAACTCAAAAACTGGAGGTGTTTGGAGGAAAAATAAATTTGAATTTATATCGGATTTTACAAGGTCTGATGCTTGTGTGGTACCCTGAAAGCTCAGGGCAGACACAGGATTGTCTCTTCTGATAATTAATATTGATTATATTTATGTGAACTTGAAAACATAAGGTCAAAAGCTGCAAGGAAAGAAAATGCAATCAAGAACTTCTTTTTCACACATCCTATGCCCTAACCCTAGACACGGGGAGCAGTCTGAGGTCCATCTAGACTTTTAGTACTGAGTCTAGTACAGGCTGAATGAGTCCTTTGACAATGGGATTACTAAGCTGCAGGTTTAGGATGCGACCACAATCCTCCAAGTTGCAATTCAGTATTTTGTAGAACCTCTTTTCTCTGTGAGGGGGTTCTCTAGAATGGCTAGTCCCATGAAGTGCCCATTTATCATTGAAATGATGTATTATTTGAGGTTTTCTATATAATACAATTACAATTCTAATGTGCGCTGATACTTTTTTTTTGGGCATTCTGGTAAAAGAGTAAACGTATGAAATATAAGCTCTAATATTGAGCTATAACAACTTTGAAATGTCCTTTCCTCTCCTTGAGTTCATTAAGCTTGCAGAGAAACTTTCAAAGCCCTTTAGTTAATTTCATCTTGAGTTTCTCATCTCAATCTTAAACAGCAAGAAATAAGATTTAATGACTTTAGAGGTCATGACTTCTTTGTCATATAGTGTCTTAGATTGGTGACCTGCTTCATTATGACCAGAACTGTCCTCCTTGTTTATTTCCTGAGCACCGAAACTTAAAATAGTCCTTTTCTCACTTTCAACCTTTTAAACACAGCATTTTTTATTAATCAGTATGAAATAAAGACGTAAGCTATTTAAGTACTTTGCTGAAGTTCAGAGTATCAAAGGCATCTTATACTGTGTGATCCAGTTTATAGTTTAGAGCTACAATCAAAAATGTACTCACTTTGCTCACAGTTATTTCTATTGGAAATGTCCATCAAGGTAATATATAATCTTACAGTCAGGTATCAGGATTAGAAAAGAAGGAAACTGTAACAAAGTGTCTATTAGTTGAAGTAGTTAAAAAATCTTCTCAAAATTTCTTAGTCTATTGAAAGGTAACCTTTTTCAGAATTTAGTGCAGGCACATTATGTAATTCCCCCTACCTTACGTAGTCATTAGTAAAGTGCACCTCAGCAAAAGATTGGTGTTCAAAAGTGCTTGTCATTACTTGTTAAGGAAATAAAAAGAAAAAGATAGTTGGCCTGATTCTGGGTGTTTTGTAGAGAACTGTAACTGCAAATATCCCAAGACTCACAGTGGCTTCACTTTAGCCTCCTATGCAGTGTGAGCAAATAAGTTCAAATCTGTTTTATTGATTACCTAGACTTATATGTAGATTAGATTTCTCATTGTATTCTTGTCCCATTTCTGGATGCATCCTACCCAGACTGGTCAGCTGCCTTTGATCCTGATCATCAGGAGAAAATAATTGCTCACCCTTCATAGCTAGAGTACTAGTTTGTGTTGCCATTGATTCAATAGAAAACCACAGAAAAATATGTGTTGAAAGAGGCCTCTGGAATTCAGCTAAGCAGTCTCAAAAGCAAGTTTAATGCGACAGTTACATCAATCTGTTCGGGGCTGTGTCAATCAACTTTAAAAGGTCTCCATGGATTGAGGTGCTTTAACCCCTCTGGACAACCTGTACTTAGCCACTTTAATTGTCCACAGATTTTCTTAAAACCAGCCAGAACATCCCCTGCTGTAAAACATTTGTGCTGCCTCTGGTCCTTTAGCTTTGTAGCTCTGAGTACAATCTGTCTCTATCTTAACCAGTCTTTGTGCAGAGGAAGGTTGTAATTAGCTGATTTCTGGGCCAAACAAACCCAGTTTCCTCATCCTCTCCTCCAATGTCATCTGTCCCAGACTCCTAATCAACCCTATGATCCTTTGCAAGTCTCACCCCAGTTTCTCTGCACAAGAAAGTTCTAAAATTGGACACAAATATTCCAGAGAAAACACCATTAATTTCAAGTACAGGGATATAATCACTTTCCCAACCTGTCTCAACTCATTCATGATGAACTCCATCCTAGATCCATAATTTCACCTGTGTTATCAGTTCTTCCCCAAAATCTGGCATCCAACTTGATAATATTCCTACAAAAGTCATTGAAGAAGATGTTCACATTTTGAAACCTTGAGCAATATCACAAAAAACTACCAGCAATGCCACTCTCTAAACTCAAAAATCACTTATTTGCTCACTTTGAACAGTGTATATCTTTGAAATAACTAACTTATTACTGTATTGAAAACCTTGGTAACATCAATGTAAAAAACATTCTTTGTTCTCCATATTCATTCTTAAAACTCTAGCCAATTTGTCCCTAACCCAGGTAGACCACATGCCATAGATCCAGCTATTGAATCTGTTTTTGGTACTGGAAAATAGTCCAGCTGTACCTAATTGCCTCCTTGTCCTTTTGTATTTGGAGATGGCTTATGTGAGGATTTATTTCTGGATTTTTGTAGGGACAGAGGTTAAACTGAAGTTGCCAGACCTGTGTTTTCCAGAATCCTTGGCTTACATTTTCCTTTCTCCTCTCATACGGGATTTTTGTTGACAAAATTACTCCTCAAAGTTGATAGAGAATAAACTTTTGGTGACTAGCTGAGTTTTATTGACACCACTGGATGAACCCTGCAGGTGCATATATTCATTAAAAAGCAAGAAAATGGATATTTTCTTTACTGTCATCCAAAAGGCAAAAAAATGAGCATGATTAATGTCAAAATTTAGTGAATATATCTATAGACAAAGAAGAGAGTATCTTCCAGTAGAATTTTCCAACTATGGAGAGTAAACAAGCTTCTTCACTGCCAGCCTTTGCTCTATTTGCGTAATTTTATGTCCAGTCAAAAGGACAGATGTGAAAAAATCCCTTCAGTCTAATCCTTTCATTACTTTGTTAGTACAGTGATAAATTCCAGCTTCTTATTATTTTTTAACTTGGATTATTCTTGGAAAGGTGTTAAATTCTCATTTTCTTCAGTGAAGCAACCCCCACCAGACTGTGAAACTTGTCCATGACAAACCATAGGTTTGAATGACAGGTGTTTGTTAAGGAAGGCAGGAACCTCCCTTGGAATGGAGAATGTAAACCCCTTCCCTCCAAATTATTATAGTTTTGAAATTAAGTGGGTCTCAGGCAAAGATATGGGAATAGGAATAACAGTTCTTTATTAGGAGGACTAAAATAATAATGCAGTAATACTAAAAAACCAAACCCACTGACAGAGTCAGAATACAACGTGACACCCTGTTGGTCAGGGTGTTGGTAGCAGTCCTGTTAAATGGGGGCTGCAGCCCTCCTGGAGTGGCAGATTTGGTTCTGTTGATGCAATGATTCTGTAGAAAGGTGTAGATTTCCTCTGGAGGTCGAGTGGAGCTGTAGATGCATCTGGTCTTCCTCTGACAATCCAGTGGAAAAATCTGGCTTGGTGTTCCAAATTTCAGATTTTTATCCGGTAGGAAGGCTTGGCTCCTGCCCCAGGATGGAGCAGCTCCCAGTGGGATGATGTAAGTCTATCAGTCATGAAATGAGACTCCATGGCCCATTAACAGAAGATACCGTCCTGGAAAGAGGATGGGTCCTGGAAGAGGTAAAGAAAATTGCCCCACCTTGTTTTTAACTGTTGCCCCATTAACAGAGGATTACCACTCCTCACTCCCCTCACCCCAGTTTCAACAGATGGTGATAGAATGCATGCTTTTGGTCACATCTTGCTCTGCAACCTAAGACAACAGGCTTGTACAGAAGCAGCAGTTAATACAACCACATCCCAGATCCTGCAGGCTGAGCCACAGCTGGCTCTTTCTTTTGTCTAGTGAGAGGAGCTGTTCAGGCTTTGCACATTTTTGTACAAGAGAATGTGAATAGTGTTTCAGACAGCCAGGAATAGCTCCTGAAGGAGAAAAAGTGTAACTGTCTGAGTTCATTACAATTGACTAGTCCTGTTATAACTGAGATATTTTTGATTTACTTGAACTGCAGTTGAAAGTCTCAGGAGAAAGCAAGGTCATAATAAGGGCTGCATTTTATTTTAAAATCAGCTAATTAATGCAATAGCTTCCTGGACTTTCCAATACTGGAAAACAACATTTCAAAACCAATGTGATCTCTAAAATGATAAAATGCTTTTAAGAAAAACTTTTTGGTAATATATATTTCCAGGGACTTTATTAATATATGGCTAAACCTCCATCTGGGTCTTTAGTACGAAAATTGATGGAAACATGATTTATTAAAATATACAGGGTATTGAAGGGTGTAATTTTAAATAAAGTTCAAACATTGGCAGAATTTTGGCATCTTAAACTGAGCTTCAGGCAAANTATATATATATGTAAAACAACTGAACAGATTGAATTAATATATCCTTAAAAAGTTTATAGATTGTCTAGAGTTGGAGTAGACATTGTTTCTTTGTCTGGATAATTATTAGTAGTTTCTTCTGTATAACTCTCAGTAGAACAAACTGAGAGCCCCAAATATTTCACATAATGAGCTAACTGTCTGCTACCAGTTTAGAGTCCATCACATTCAGTATTTGAAAGTGGAGGTCAATTTGCTTGCAACCATGCATAAACAGTAAGGCATTGATACTCTCCAATTTAGTGTTCCCACTGAAAACACTCCAAACCATGTGCTGTTCACTAATTCACTTCTCTCCCTGACCTCCTCAGGGACAGGCTAGAGAGGAGAATTAGAGGCACAAAAGGTAAAGATCATGGGTAGAGATAAGAACAGTTTACTGAAAAAATCAATGAGATAACAAAACAAACAGTAGTTGCAACAATACTAATGGCAAAGAGTATAAGACAGAGGAAAAGGATTCACATGCAATACCCCTGAAAATACCCATGCCCTTCCCACCTGGAAGAGAGCCTTCTCCCCCTCCCCAGAAAATGATGTGAAGTGGTATAGAACAACCTTGGGGCCATGGACATAACCCTGCCTGGCTACTGCAAAAAATTCAGCCTGTCCTGGCTGGACAGGCTATCTTTATTTTTCTAACACATAATATAAAAACTTGCTGTTTCTGCTGACTCTATCGTCAGACTTGACCACCCTCCAGCATCACTGAAGAGTTAAAGCTCATGTTAGAAAATACATACTGTTACCACAATTTGATTTCTCTTCCTTAAAAGTAACTTCCATACTTTTCTATCAAAACATAAAGAAACAGCTACAACTACCTTAATGTTATTTCACAACAGACCAGTGGTATTAGAATCCAAGATCTCTGTAGTAAACAGTGGTGAAAGCTAAGCAGCATGTTTCCTTTCTTTAAAAAGGAGACACTAAACAAAATTCAAAAACACCTCAAAAGTTGATTGGCTAAGTAAGGTTCTAACCTACAGGTGTTTCACCAGAAACCATTTCAATCAAAAAGACCCTGAAACCAAATACATTCCAATAAATGACTAGGATTTGTAAGACAAATCCTTACAGCTAGTGTAATTCAGGATATTTGGTCATGTTGAAGTTAGGAGAATGACTTGGAATAAAATCCACTATCCTCATTATTAGAAAATATTACTGAGATCAATGGCCTTACATCTTATGACAAACTGTTATAATAACTCAGAAAATATAATCTGGTCCAATGAAATATGAATCTTCTTCCTTGGAACTTTTGCACATGGAAAATAATATTTATTATTTTGAGACTATTAAAGTGAAACTAAATTCTGTATTTTAAAAAAAACTTTATATTGATCTGTCTGTGAAAAGTCCACATTTCTTTACTTTTGAGTAATGAGGACGTTTCCCAGAAGATCATACCAACTTCACTGATTGTTGCAAAAATGTACATCTCAGTGAGATTTTCAAGTATAGATTATAAGTAGGGTCATGCTTATCCATAATGTAAAGTGTTCTGCATAGTAACATTGCCAAGTCACAGCTGAGGTATTAAACATCCCATGAAATCAACACTGAGAAAAGTTACAAAGTATATATAGTCTCAGTGAGATCAGTAATTACTAAGTTCTATCTCTCCATGTACTTGAACATATTTATGAAAAACATACATATAGACATATCTATGTGTTTCAGGAATGTAGAGTATTTAAAGGAAGTTATCACAACTCCTCTTCCACTTACTTTTCTGCCATGTATTTCTTTTGTTTCAACAGCCTGGTGACCATCTTGATTGTGTTTGGCTGACGAGTGATTTGTCCCATGACTGAGCTCAATATAAGGCAGCCCCAGCAGAGACTTTGCCCTTTCCCTTACCTCTCCCTCCTGCTTGGCTACAATTATTCCTACAAAATCTTCTCTGCCATGCAGAGATTTGCAGTCTTTGCAGGAACTTCACATGGGTATCCGGAGGGATGTAGCCTTTTGTTCCACTAGATTAAGGTCTCTAGCACAGTGAAAGTGAATCTGATGCTTGATGTTACCCTGTTTAACCTGGCACTAGCATCGCTCAGACTAAAGCTCCTCAAAGTCTCTGAGGTTTTATCACTTGGCCACTACAACAGTTACCTTTAATTACCCTTAAAATTTCAAATCTGAATTTATAACTGACTTTCAAATCATCATAAACTCTCTTTCAACCCAAATGAAATTTAAAGCCTGTTTTAATCCCTAGGCAAATAGGATTGATAAGACTGTCAGCATCTACTTTTTCCTTAATTGCAAGATTTCTTCAATAAGAAGATGTGTTTTTATTTCAAAACAGCCAATGCCTTGACTTGGTTGTTGATTAATATATAAGTTATAGAGAACTCTAAAAAAATGATCCTTCTTTTTCAGTGTGCCTATTTATTGCTAATAAAATACAAAAGTAAGTAATACTGGAGAACTTAAATTTTGGTTCATTCAGGAATTAAATGCTCTAAAAGTGAGCAATCTTCAAAGCTTTTAATATAGGAAAACTACTCTGATTTTGTACACATATATGAAGAGAAAATAGGTTTCTAGTCTGGACTTCCTAGCATAATCATCCACATCAAATACCTAGTATGCTTTTTGGATGATACCTCTTCTACTTTCATCTTCTACTTCCAGTATTGAATGGCCAGATAATGTGACTTGCATTGAAATAGAGGAAGATGGACTGTCTCTTCAAAGGCTGGAAATCGGTTCAGATCTAGTAAAATTAATGCAAATGTACACTCAAATAGACTACTCCAAATGGGCCACCAGTACCAAAAGAAGGAAAGAATAATGTGATTTCACAGATTCATATATTGGGGTTTTTTGTAGGACAGAAGTTATTCAAAATATTGGAGATGAATAAGACATTTTGAGAAGGCAGAATTTGCTTATTGGAATTTGGAAGAAAGGTACATCCTCAAGAAAGCTTTGAAAAACAGATCGACTGTACGTTCTCATATCTGAAAAATGTTCAAGTAATTTTTCATTGCTTTTCTTGCATCTTGGAAAGTGTGCAAATATTTTATTTTTAAAGAAAAAAAATTCTTATCATGTTTGTATATTGTGCAGATGACAACCTGGTTAACTAAGACTTTACATGCACAGAAAAGAAGCAGATTTCAAGTATTTCTGCGATGGAATTAGAATGAATTTAGTCAAGTGAGTGGATGTTAATAATGCTTGGTGTTTTTGGAGATGCAGCCACAGAAAACATAGATTCAGGAGCGTAACTACAACACCTTCCTCTCTTCATTCTGTTTCCTTTCCACAGGCAGTAGAATTCTCTGCAAAGCCGTAGTTAAAAAGAACACTGTGGGCCTGCTAGAAGGTCTGCTTGCTGTTCAGAGCAGCCACGTGTTTCTCATGCGTATAACAGGACAATTGTGACTCTGTAACCAAAGCACTGAGGGATTTCTTGTCCTCTTTATCTGTTTTTTCACACCCTGATCATGTGGTTTTTATGAAAATGTCCATTTGATGATGACAAGCTTAGCTCTATAAAACAAGATTTGCACCCTTTTATACTGCTTGTTGAAAACTCTCAGAGGGCCTTGAAGAGAAAGAATGGCTTTGAACCTTAACAGGTCAATCAAGATTTACAAATTATATTTGCTTTACTCTTAAGTTTTCTTCTTGGTTAAATCACATTTTTGACATGCATAACATTCCTCCATATCTTGAAGTAAATATGAAAAATAAGTGTATACATTAAACCATCTTATTGAATAGAACAAGTAATTATGTAGTAATTGTTTACATTTATATTTTATCTGTATAGAATTTCTATTAAATTGTTCAAAGTAGTCACTCTTAAAGATGTATTTTTAAAAGTTAAAACCATGATACTGCAGATGTCAATTGTATTAATTTCTGAGTCAAATACCAGAGCTAAATATACGCCTTAGTCTTAGACATAGGTCATCATAACCCCACCTTAAGATGCAGTTAGTTGTCGTGACAATTATTCATGCAGCATCTTTACTTGAAAATCTGATAAGCTTTTGTCCATATTTTCTGTGGTTACAGAAATGTTAAGCCTCCTCAGAAGTCCTCTGATTAATTTTTATTACATGCACACGTGTCTTAATTGTTCTGGTTGAAAATGGAACTGAATATGAGGAGTGTGATAAATTCCCAGCTAACAGTCTTGAGGAAGCTGGCAGAAAAGTCTGCAAACAATTTTCAATCATTTTCCTGCAGTTCTTATCAACCAGGGAGGACCCAAGTGACTGGAAGTTAGCAAATGTGATTTCCACTGACAAGATGGACAGGAAGGAAGATCCAGAAAACTACAAGCTTTCCAGGCTGACCTCAGTGCCAGGCAAGGTAATGGAGTAGATCATATTGAGTGTTGTCATACAACATGACCATGGGATCAGGCTCAGGCAACATGGTCTTATGAAAGGCAGGTCCCGCTTTACCAACCTGGTCTCCTTCTGTGACAAACAGACCTGCTTTTGGAAGAGGGAAAGGCTGCCTGCCTTCATCAAAGCTTTTGACACTCTCTCACTCCCATTTTCCCTCAGAAACTGTCTGTTCATGGGTTGGATGGGTGCATTGCTGGCTGAGTTAAAGACCAGCTAGATGTCCAGGCCCAGAGCATGTGTTGAACAGAGTTAAAACTAGCTTGTGTACAGTCACAAGTGTGTTCCCCAAGGCTCACTGATGGGTAAAGTCCTGTTCAATATCTTTATCAACGACTTGGATGTGAGGATTGAGTGTCCTCTCATTTGCAGAGCTGGGCAAGAGTGTTGATCTGCTGGTGGACCTAAATGCTCTGCAGAGTGATCTGGACAGGCTGGATTCATGGACCAAAGCAAGCTGGATGAGGTTCAACCAGGTGAAATGCTGGGTCAGAAGTTCGCATCCCAACAACCCCAGATAGTGCTAAAGGCTTGGGAAGGAGGGACTGTAAAGACACTGATAGAAAAGAAAATGGAGGTGCTGGTCAACAGCAGCTTAATATGAGCCAGCACGTGTCCAGGTGGCCTGGAAGGCCAGTGGCACCTTACCCTGTGTCAGCAACAGTGTGGCCAAGAGGACCAGGACAGTGACCTTTACTGGGCACTGGTGAGGCCATACTCTGGGTCTTGTGTCCAGTTCTTGTCCCCTCATGACATGATAGACACTGATCAGAGAAGGGCAGTAGAGCTGGTGGAGGGTCTGGAGCACAAGTCCTGTGAGGAGGCTCAAGCAGTTGGGAGTGTTTGGTCTGGAAAAAAAGGAGGCTCAGGGGAGACCTTATCACTCTCATCAAACTGCCTGAAAGGAGGGTGTAGCCAGGTGGGGGTTGGAATCTTCTCCCAAGTAAAAGTTTGTATGAGAAGTGGAAATGGCCCCAGATTGTGCCAGGTTTAGGTTAGATATTAGGAAAATTTTCTTCACCGAAAGAATCGTAAAGCCTTGGAATAGGTTTCCAGGGAAATGGTTGAATCACCATTCCTGTAAGAGTTCAAAAAGCATGTAGGTGTGGAGCCTGGGGACATGTTTTAGTGGCAAACAGAGTGGTGCTGGCTTAATGATTGAACTTGATGCTCTTAGAGGTCTTTTTGAACTGTGATGATTCTAGTTTTCCATGATCCCATGAAACAGACAATCACTCTCCCTTCAGGTTTCCAGAAAGCAAAAAGCAGAGGGCAAATAAAAGTTTCATAACCAGTACAAATTTATTTGAAACTAGCAAGGGAGATAATAGAACACTAGCTCTTCAGTATTCCATACTAAAACCAAGGAAAACTGAATGTTCAGGTGCCATGCAAAGAAAGCAATAATGGTTTTCTACATACAAACTGCTTATTGTAGAGTGAGAAGCTATTGTGTCTTAGTTGATCCATAGAAATTGCTCATGTACCTACTTTAAATTTTCAGTAAACACTAAATAATTCAAATCAGAGCAACCCCAAAAGAGGAACTAGTTTTTTCTTGTCAGTTACTCGTGTTGATTTTCAGGGTTCTGCTGATGAGCTCTGGAAATTCTTTACATTAAAATCAGAAAGCTGACTTTTTGCAATAAAAAGGTATCAAGGCAGAGACTGCTTGGAAAGTTATGGTGCATTTCAATGAAATGGGGCAAAAATTGCTGTTACAACCAGTTTTGCTCCACAGCACATTGCATCCAAAACTCAAAAACACTGGAAGATGAACAAGCTTGTTTGAGACATGACCTTTCAGCAAAATTTGCAGAGGGTGTGCTAAACTACATCAGGAATTGATAAGAAAACATCTGAGATGTCCTTTAAATTCAGTAAATATTTTCAGCAGATAGAGACACCGTCATATTGTATTTCACTGAGACACAGTAGGTAAAAACCATCAGCTCCTATAACTCTTTCATTAATCATGAGAAGCTGTGACCAAATTATTGGGTTTTTGAATCATACTTCCTGCAGATTGCATCCGTATAATTTCAGATGACCGTGCAGAACACAGCTGTGCAGAACTGTGTAGGTGGGGTGTAAATGATAGATTTGACTCATGTTTTTTTTGAAGCCAGCTTAGAGATCTAGGTTGACAAAAAGTCAGAGAAGAGTTTTCCTCTGTGTTTGATGCCCATTTGCAAAGCAGGTTGTGGATAGGCTGCTGAATAGACTGCTGACTTGTCCACTGACTGCCAGAAACTGCCCTGGTGGGAGCTAATTCAGTGCTGCAATGCATATGCAGCGTACACTGTGAAATAACTCTTATTTTTCACACCATTTATTCTTTTATTTTATGCCTTTGCTTCATGGACACTCATTGCCTATTGCTCCATATTAACAAAAATTGTGTTTTGCCTAAATGAATAAAAAAAACATTTGAAAGCTACTCTGTTGGTTGCAAAAGCTGGGATGCAGATACAAAACTTTCAAAAGGGTCTTCATTTTTCATCCTTTGGCTGCATTTGGACTTGGGTAAATGTCAAAAGTCCTTCTGGACTATGTCCTCATTGGACATAATTTTAAAGTAACAACGTGGTTTTGAAAAAGAATTCCCAATATTTCAACCAACCATATGTTGCTTTAGCAAACTCAGACTAAATCCTTCCACAGGAAATTTTTTAGAGAGTTTAGTGTCATTGTGATTTTCCTATCTAAACAGGGGTGTTAAGACAGGTCTCAAAAATTAACAGCTATTACTTTCTCTCTTATGTTTGTCAAAGTAGTGCTAAACAGAAGAAAATCATGGTGGACACAGCAGCCTGTATTCACAACCTAAAGATGCTTAACAAAATAGTTGGCAATAAACTCTACAAGCAGTCAAAACATGCATGAGATTGATGTGCATGACCGAAGGCAACCATAATCTTTATTTCAGTCATAATCTCTCATATTGTGTGATTTTGATACCTTTCACTTCAACTGGAATGGTTCTAGATGGCACCTACTGATGCTATCTATCAAATCTTGGCCCACTTCAAGAGTGTCTGACTTTGACTTCTTAGGGAAGGCAACTCAGGCTGTGACCATATAAAACTTCATTTCTTTCCAAAGGGCAAATGAATAGTCCAATATAGAGGCTGCTTAGAAGGTAATCTCTTACATTTTTCTTGTTGTAAAAACATTGTTTTGCCCTAGAAATGATGTCTAGGATATATTTTATCAGGTTTAAAAGTGTTTTTATGTACACTACGTTACACCACATACTAGTATTATAATTGCTCCAGGGCTTTTCAAAACTGCTGTAGAAAATAATATTTCACTGAAAGAATATTTCAGTGAAAATGTCCCTTCCAGTAAAGTAGGTCCACTGGCATAACACAAATACAGATATTATATAGAGGTAGGCATGAGGTACAAAGGAACACAAGCAGAGGGAACGTCCATTTGTTATTAATTTTTTGTCAGATTCTTGGAATAACATGACACCCTGTTACATGGTGATCGACATTCCATTTCCAACTTATAAAATCTAGACTATAATTTTTCCTTTATAACACTTAAGCTGTACAAGAGAGATAAAAATTAACTGAAAAGAACTTACAGGCAATATGTAGAAAGGCAACAAATAACTGGTTTCTACATCAGCAGAAATGGACCAAATTTTCATCACAAAGCTATTTGAAAATATACCAATTTCTTCATCTAGGATTTTTTTTAATTGGGAGTAAATGCCAAGAACTAGAGTCAAAACCAAGGTGATTTCTTTGGTTTTCATGGGAACTTCACTGAAGTGCATTTACTTTTTACTATTATTGATTATAAAAAGAGTTCTTTTAGGGGCAACTGGCTACTAGATTGCTTTTGCAGTAAACTGTTTGATGTATTCCTAGTTTTAAACGAGAAAGTATTTTCTAATTCGAATATAGCTCCTTGCCCAGGTTTATCATTTTATATGTGCTCTTTTGAGGACTTGCATATTGGTATAAATCACCCAAGGCAGAATTACCAATTTTACAGAGAAAAATCAAATATTAATAACACAGTTGATGAAATCCTGATGCTCCCTTAGGATAGCAAGTATCTTCACAGTATCCAAGGAAGCCTTTCAGATCCAAATAAGTTACCAACTATAAGGTTTGCCTATTGAGAAGCTATTTAAGTAATTATATAATTTAACAAAAGCAAAAGCAGTTCGGTTTTTTTTCTCACAAATAATGGAAAACATTAAGATCTGCAGGGTGTACAGGTCTGCTTAACCCTCAGACCAGTTTCTCACAATGTGTTTGTGGTAATTAGAATATCTTATTAAAAGTAATTCCCTTCCATTTCTCTCACAGAAATTCTCCAAGCAATAACTATAGTCTTGCCAAAGCAAATTCCTAAATTATATCATTCTCTGTAGGGCAATCCCCTACAGATATTATTTGATCAGTACCAAAGAATCCTACAAATGAAAGTGAAATGTGTTAATATTTTAAAGCTCATTAGGTTCAGAAATAAGTCAAATCAGTTTCTCACTTTTTTCCCAAATACCCCCTTCAGATTTTGGCATGTTTTCCCAATGTTACTGATCTCTCACAGTGTATTGAGTTTTACAGATTTCCTTTTTTTTAATTGCCAGCTTTTCAGTATATTTTTTTTCTTCTTTCTTATATGTAGGCCTTTCATTTTGGCTCATTTCACTAGTCTGTAATAGATATTTTCCTTCTGCTCCATCTGTCATCTCCAAAGGTCATTAATGTAAGAGTCCTTGTTATCATACTTTCCAAGCCAAAATCTATTAACACAATGTAAATGAATGGTATAAATACAACCCACACTCACAAGTATCCTGTACTACTTGGAAAACAGAATGGTCCTCATCTGAGGACCATTCCATGGTCAGAGGGTATTTCCCAACCTTTGCTGAGTAGTCTTCATTCCCTGTTCTTCCTAGAGAGGAAGTCCTATAAGAGGAAGGAGACAAAAGAGATTTTAAGCTCCAAATGAATATTTTCCATCCATTCCACCCTTTCTTTCTGGTTCTCTAACATACTTTTTATCATGCGTTTAATTGTCTTCTACTTAGCTTCACATTTTTCCACACCACAATGTATTTTGTTCTAGTACCAATAACGGTCAGCACATGGATTTGTCTCCAGATAAAAATCAATACACTCCCTATTGGTTTTCAAGCTGTGTCTCTGATTTCCTTTGCTTGTAGTCTTGTCCAGTGGTTCACAGATAACTCATCTCACTCTGTTACTGCCCATACCCTCACTGTCTGTTCTGTGTTACCTTCAGCAAGTGCTTGCAAATGTCCCTAATCCCTTAGAACACCTCTGGGTTTTTTTCCCAGGGAGGTAGAAATTATTTTAGATTGCCCTGCTCAATATCTTTTTTTCCTATGTAAATTTCAACCTCAAACTCAATCCGTCTGCTTTCTATAGTGAGTTGTCTTTTTGCAGCATTTTGGTATGTGGTGGTTTGAAACAGAAGTGAGTTTTTTTTCCAGATTCAGTGGTCAAACCAATGAGTGCTCAGGTTTGAATATTGGCATCTGGTGTGGCCACTGAGGACAAGGATCCGCCTCTGAGCACACAGGGGGTTAAAGCAGAGGGCTCCCAGGAGAACGCTCTCTTGGTTCCGGTCTGTGGAGGAGCTCAGGGCTCCCCTGCCCAGCTGCGGGCTGGCCGGGGCAGGGGAGGCCATGCGGCCTGGCCAGG